>JAAAKL020001579.1:0-30089 GCA_010016065.2 Carybdea cf. marsupialis auct. non (Linnaeus, 1758) | reverse complement strand
CCATTCCCTATCGTACCTCACTGTCACTTTCCCCCTAGATCACTAATACGTAAGGCCACGTACCCCTAGTTTTACCAGAGTTTTGTCAAATATGTTTCAAATGGATCGATTTTGTTTATTTATGCATTCTCCACTTTAATAATCGTTGCCACAATCCTGAAAAGGGTTTCTGAAGGACAAAAAAATTTTAAAAAACGAGGCCAGCTGGAAACTTCGGAGCACGTATTTGTGACTGCCAAACATGTAGAGGGAATGTATAATGGATTTGCGTTTGATATTAACTATTTTTTGTATTTTGTGTAAGCGTTTTGTCTTTCAATTTAACATATAATGTACTGTCAATTAATGCAAACTTTTCAGAATCAATTTTAACGAGTCTATGATGAGGGCTGTGGTCACAAATTTTTCTGAGTCACTTTTGACAGGTTCATTATAACTAAATTTTATTATTGAGCACCCATTGCTGTTGTGTTTTTGCACCACAACACTGACGCAAAGCCCAGTAAATGGTCCTGAAACAAACCTTTCACCACAGAAGGCCTGTCGTCCTATTTTTGGAGCCTGGAACTACCCTAGCCTATTCTCCCCAGCCTTGGGTCTCGACAACAACCGGTCTCAATCTGAATTTTTAACTTGTTGCTATTTCTCGCCTCAAAATAGATGTAAGCAGACGGATTTGCAAACGATAACCACAGCTGAATAATCGCTATAGCATACAGTTAAATAAAAAGAAGCGACCTATGGTTAACGCGTGAAAAACTCTTTTAGGTTAGCAAATGGGCAATGGTCCGATAGGAAAGTCACCGCTCGTTATCCGCGTTCCTTACCAAAGAAAGACAAAACCCAGGTCATTCTGATCTCGTACCATCGAATCCCTACCAACTGGATCCTCATAGAACTCTGGGTCACATAGCGTTCATGGTATTCAAGACAAAACAGGATCAGAAATTCTATGCCTTAAGAATTAAAGTTGGTGGCCTTGATCTCCATTTGCTTACACGCGGCATATCGCGTCGTGACGGATTCCTTTGCAAAAAAACTAATGCGGTCTCCCATTTTGTCTTAAGTGAACACGAAATTTATTTCTCGAGATAGAGAGGCATTTGATCTCCCTGAATATGCATTTATTGGATAATGAAGAATCAATGCTTCGCGGTGTGTCACCCTCGTAGATCTAATGCGATGGTCTTTATGTAGCCGTCTCAAGGTTGAATAAAGCGAGAGAATGAGAGAGTATCAGTTGCAACGTAGTCAACTTCGACATGTACACAAATGACTGAAATCTAGCCATTCAGTTTTAAATACGAACATCATAATACTTTTTAGTCGTGCATTTCATCAGTTAAGTCGTCTTGTATATCAATTTCAATGTCATGATTATACTATTGCCTTCTTGACTATGGTACTCCATGTACTTAATCGCCTATGCTGTCAAAGCTGCTAGTACAACAACTGTTTCATTAGCAACCACTTCTGCGAAGACAATATATCACTGTTGATTTTACTATTATTATTATTATTATCATCATCATCATCACCATTATCATAGTCATCAGCAGCAGCACCTGCATTGCCATCATTATCGCCATAATCATCATAATTCTCAACATTATTTTGATCATCATCATGATCTTCACCATCGTCTCCCCAGCTTTTCTTATCATAACATCCCCAAAGGACCACATCATATTCTGTTTGGAAAACTCTACGTTGTTTGACTTTGAATATTCTTGTGTCTCCACAACCGATTAAAATGATTCACGGATAAAGTTACTTTTAAGTTAATTATTTATGGATCCAATCGAATCACCTTCTACAACCCATTTTCATAAGGTTTAAAGCAGTCTCTACTTAACAACTTCGTCCTCGTTTTCATGCTTTCCTTCTTCTGCTTTCCTCCAACGTCATTGCCTCTTGAATCAATCTCATCGTTTTTAAAAGTAAACGAGGCTACTGTTAGTTGCTCTGAAGCCAGTGAACCTCTCATTCCTTAGCCATAAATCCAAAAGTGGCTGGTGGCTTGGTTATTTAACATTCTCACTCTTAAACCTTACAGTCTACCACAAGGCACCTGGTGACATTTTACGACTGCAATACAAGTTGACGACATATGCAGACAATTAACGAATTTTAAATACGGCAGTAATTTCCTTCTACATGCATTATGCGTTCTCTTTCCTTCCATAATACAATTGGTAGATCCAAAAGGCACCTGGGGGCTAAGAGGAGGGGGTTGGTTCCCACTATCATAAGGCTCTGCACAGTATAGCCTTGCAGGAAAAGTGGGTGGAAAATCCTATTAGGAGAAAACTAAATTTTCACCCCTCCCTCATGCCAAGGTTTATGCTTAATTTCCACATTATACTACCCTAAGTCATCGTACATTTTAAAATTCTGTACACAGCTCCCCTACCTCTTGATTAAGCCCAAATATGCATCTATAGAGACACTCTCGTGTGCATTTCATGATTGGATTATACTGTTCAAGGCAAAAGAAAAGAAAGTGGTGCAAGGGTCCCAGTGATTTATAGTCACCATCTTGATGTTGCTAATATTGCTGCAGATGGTGACTATAAAGAGAATGGTACGGACAGTGGTGTGAACGAGAATGCTGTTCTTGTTGGTAATGGTAACGATGATGATGCCGATCATTCTGATGCTTATGCTGATGATAATGATGACGGAGTTGATGAAGATGATCATTCGCTTCAAAATCTTACAGTGGTTCCACAGCTGTGACACATGCTGCCAAAGCATGCGTCTTTCTTTTTCCAAACATAAGACGTGCCTTTTAATTTTTTTGAATAACTTTATATTCATTTTAGTTGCTCCGCTGGGTCACCAATATATTATCAGTCTTAAAGTTGCCTATTGTATGACGTCATCTAGAGTTGATTCGCTTCGCTAAAAGAAAAAAAAACGTGAATGAACATGAGAATCATTATACTCAGATCTTTCTCTACAGATACCCTTACACGCACAATTAGCAGAAGCCAAAGAAGTCCTTGCTGCAGCATTGAATGATAGAATCCTCTGGAAAGATTGTGTCAAGACAATCCGACAGAGATCGATCCGGTAAAGTAAGGCAAAGTTACACTCCCGAGCGAGCTGTGATATGGAAGACGTAATATATTGCTAGTGTACAATTCTCAGAAAGTCTTGAAATAAAGTCGCAAGAAATGTAGATCACATCAAAATGGACAATTGGTATTTCGCAGTAAGTTATCTTTTGGATAGATCTACTTTGCCAATGAGGCAAGAAGCGGGACGAGTAAGTACTTTTCATAAATATCTTTAAATAGCGGCGAAGAGCATAATCAATGCTAAAGGCTGCTAAAAAGAAACTGCTGACTTTGCCCTTGCATCAGTGGCCGTTTTGGGGTGTGCGGGGTTCTATGACGTCATGCAAGGCAGTTCAGACAGTTGTTCTGGAGACAATGTATTATACCCTCCCAGTGGGTATAGTTTCAGGTTTCACGTGCTTCCGCGAGATTGATATTGGCAGTTAGAAACATACTATTTTGACAACATTGAAGATGGTGAATGGGCCGTAGTGCTGCCTGTCTCCCCTAAAAACACCTCAGCCTTGTATGTCCCTACTAGAATAGGAGTGGCTTATCGCTTGCTACGCAACTGGGTTACGTTTCATAAACAGATGAGAATCACTTAAACGTATTCGACAAATAATGGTTTGTCTCGGCAGTTAAGTATCCCGGCCTCTCTTTAACGCTAGCAATCAATCTTCGGTTCACAAACTGATTCTGATGTGTTGTTTATGCAAGTAACTTATTGAGTTAAGCGCGATTTCCATGAATTCTGGTCATTTAACAGTGGGATCATCAATTAACAGCAAGAATGTAAGGATAAATCTAACGAAAAACTGCTGCGACAAATAGTTTCCATGTCTAAAGTTCACCACACCCTCGCCTTGGCAGGAGGTGGTAGTCACGTACGCAAATAGTTCACGCGCGGCTAAGTGTTCCAAGCAGGAAATCTCAGTTTCCATACTGAAATATGTTAGAATTGTCTGGGTCAGCATTAAACTACGGGTGCCTTGTCTGAACATCTGTGTTTCCTGGACAAAGCCTCACTTTTGGGAAATAGAAGCTACAAAGATATCTGCTGGAATAGTCTCGATCTGCATTTCACTACGGGTGTCTTCTCTAAAAACAACGCAGTTTATATATGATGAATTATTCAATTCATCCCGTGAAGCTTCCAAGGATCTAAGTATCGGGGGAGCAAAATTTAGTTGTGAGTGTGTGTGGGGGGGGATGCCCTCCCACCTCGAGCGGCAGTTACGTGCCTGATTCGACTTTATTTCACCATGGTCCACGCTCTCTTAAGACTCCTTTAGTCACCATCAGAACTAAACTTTTTGCACTATAAATCAGAGACAATTAAGGTTTTCTCAGTGGCTTATCCCCAGGTAACTTTCCTTTTTGGTTTCCATCAGCCAGTAAGTCAGCCAGTAAGTCAGCCAGTCAGCACGTTTCTTAGATATTTAGATGCCCATTGTCTAGTCAATCACACGGCAAATAGAATCCAATATATCATACTGAACTGTACCTTTTTAAGCTATGCTTCACTACAGGCCTTTATTTTAAAAGTATACTATACTATGTTATACTACACTATACTATACTAAACTATATTATACCATACTACCAATATTGTACTATACCATACCTTGCTATACTATACTATACTACACTATACTATGTTACACCACACTATACTACACTATACTACACTACACTATACTATGTTATGCTACATTATAATACACTATACTATACCATACTATCAATAATATACTATATCATACTGTACTATACTGTACCATACTATACTAAACTATACTATACCATACTATACTATGCTAGACTATACTGTCCAACACTACACTGTGCCTTATCATGATATGATATGCTATAGGCATAATGTTTCCATGGGTACCCTTTTGAAGGGGAAGGGCAAAGACATAGTAGAGTGCAGAAGCTGTTTTTTAGGAATTAACGTGCCCCTTACTCGCCCCTGTGAGTATAACTATAACAGATTATATTAAATCATGCTATTCTTCTTTTCTCAGCTTTTCGCTTGTAAGTGTTGCCACATGGAGTCATTCTTTTCCATCTGTCGCCTACCTTCTCCATCTCTACTCCGGCATGCCCTCTTTAACCTCATCCCCTGGTTTGCAGAGGGAGTGCTGTACCCGGAGGGGGTTTAACCATTTCATCATATTCACTTCTTTTCGATACTGTGACTGAGTGAAACATGTTCCTATCTCCCTCAGCTTTATGAAATTTAATTCTCTTTAAATATCTTCCTGCTTAGTGCGATATCCTGAGTCACTCTTAGCCAACCAAATCGGATAAACTTCCTAGATTATACTACCTAGCAGATTTATCCTTTGTAAAGAATAACATCCACTGATTGTGAAAGAGTTGAAATCAAGATCAGATGGTGAAGGAACTTTCGTGTAGTTTATATATTCTCTTCCTTGTTTGTCCCATTTCAAACGTTGGTGTAATCGGAATCCGAAAAATGGAAACCGTCTCTATATATTTATCATAAAAGCTCGTGTACAAGGTGCAGTCAGGGTTGCATTCCTACACGTATATATTCGTATATTCCTATATATATATACCTGTATATTCCTATATATATATTGGAGCCCGATGAAGGAATAAAATTCCGAAAGCTTGCTTTAAAGCTCAAGTTCTTATTATTTTTTTACCTATGATGTGTTATAACTGCTTTTAGTGCTGTTCCTTGGTTTAAATATATATAAACCAACATATTTATAAGATTTATATGGAAAGGGAACAACAGGGTTACTGCCTGCAACAAAATTATCCTCCTCATTCGTCGATATGTATATAAGCAATGCTGCATTATAATAAAATTGATGTAGAGATCCAATTTTTTTAGTTAGATTTACTTGTTGCTTTTTTGAGTTGCAATAAAATGTCATATTGTACGATTATTTGGGCCATAACTGATGCCGTGACAGATGGTCATACAGTGATGAAATCTTATCGTGACCTCATAATCAGACCATACACGTTTTCTGTTCCATAGGAAGCATGGGGTCCTTCTTGGGAAAAATTAGGAATTAATGAACTAACCCAGATGGGACAAGCTCTGCAAGTACAATCAATGTCATCTCCCAAACAGTTATTCAACTTTGGGAGCTATAAGGAAGGTGCTCTCCTTTTTGTAAACAGTGGAATTTCAAAGCAGAATAATGAAAACGAGTTATAAAAGAGCAATCCCTTTACTTTGTTTTATAATTCTGGAAATAAACGTGAGTGAAAACAATCTTTGTTCAAATTTACACACTTGCTTTTAAGAAAAATTTGAGCAGAATCGATTGGATAGAATATCCAAGGTATATAGGATTTAGGTAAACAAAAGTTTAGTTTTTACGACCTCTACTTACTTGAAGATATCATATCTTTCGTGTTGTGACGGTGTTTCGCTTCCTTATTCTGATGTGTTTCTGCGCGGGGGTTGGGTGGTAGCGGAGGGCCATAGTCAACAGTGAAAGCAACAAAGGTGCAATACCTTAGTTCTTGTTCAGGCCTACTCCAGTATAGAACTACACAGGCTGTTTTACTATTCTGTTACCAAAAGCTTTTATCAAATCCAACTCTTTATTGCGCAAGAATAGAAAACTTTTATGTAGTTCTGAAAAATAGGGTAGGCATACACCCGTTACCCCCTCCCATCCATGTACGGACTATGTAGCTATTGTATGTTGCTCTATTACGTCTGTCTGGTATGCATCTCCTGTTATCTATGGTTTCATCGGAGATTATGTAACTCATTATCTATGGTTTCATCCATTCGCTATCTTTTGTCACACTTATTTACTCAACTATGATCGACTAATGGCCATACATATTGAATATCAATAGAGGCAGTTGTATAATTTTATAAAGACAGGTTGCAATTGTAGTTCAGGAACAGAATTTGTTTTGCTGTCGTGTTATTTGATTTTTAGGTAATGAATCTTGACATGCCTAATGCAAACAACGGCGTCATCAATATTCGCACTAGTGCTACCATTTTGTTTTTGTGTTGTGTACACGGTTATTCATCGTGATTTTATGTTGTTGATGCCGGTCGTGCGGAAAGATGTGGGTGCCGTCGCTTTGTGTTTTGCTACTTTATCCTTTTTGCATTTGATTGCAGCACAAAGACGTCTTAATTCCTTGGGGCGAAGATCGGGATCCTGCCGTTGATTCTTATTGTTCCTGCTCAAATTGGATGTCTTAAGAAGGTGGTAAATCTAATTCAGAAGGCCTTTCGCTTTCTATCAGGCGTCTCGACCATGAGGTGGAAGCCCATCGCGTGTCTAACAACAGATTCGGAAATTCATATTGAGTCCAAGACAAATTCACTGACAAGGAGGAAAGACTTAAATCGATTTATATTTTGGAGGACGTTATGAAAGCTACCTTATGTTTTGGCTGATTGATTTCGTCGTTGCACTCTATTCGATTTGCGGTTGCTGATAATAATCATTGCTATCATCGCCATCGAAGAGAGAGGACGTCGTTAGGTGACCAAATCGGCATGGGTCTTGGAACTCCGAAATCCTACCTAATAGTGATCATAACCTTGGTATTCCTATTCACTGTGCTGCAGATGCAGATTACAAACCTTCAACGATCATCCAGAGTCGTTGATGATGTAGGCCATACAGGCCATGTTGTGTTCACCAGAAATGACGAACAATCTTCAGAAAAAGTTGTGAATAATGACATACCAGATGTCAACGGAAGGAGATATCGTGGTCGTCATAAAGTCGTGCTTGATCAGGTACCTTCTACTAATTTATTAGGTAGCTTTTACAGTTGCCCCTTTCATCCCGTACTTATTCCCACCTGTTTAAGTTGACAAGAAAATTTAAATGTCTGAATTTTAGTTGCTAAGTGACTTCCCCAAGGTTAATAAGCAACAATCATTCTGATTGATTTTGGCCAACACCATATGAGTTTACAACCTTTATAGAATTTATCAGACGATTATAAATTAACAGATACTTAATCCCTTTAAAGGATGTTGCTTGAGGCTCTCGACTTGTTAAGGTCATCGTTCTATAAGGGAAGCATGTTACTCAGATCCAATAGATGGGGAAGGAAGTAACTTATCATGGTGAGGTGTTACTTAGAGTAAGGTTTTCAAGGGATCTGATGCGCCCAACGAACATGCGATTTCGCGATGTTCCAGCCCGATGAAGGGATTTTGTCAGAACATGTGTATCCTAAGAGAGAAACAAATACGGCTGACGTTTGCTATCATTACGAGATAATTGTGAGAAGCCTTCGTCCTTTTATACATCCATCTGTGTGACAAAGCGTCCCTAATGCATGTTTATCCGGTCACAACCGGTACATTAAACAGAAATTAGCTTTGGTTTCTGTAATTAAAAGACATGACCAGAGCTGTATTTAAACGGAGCTGTGCTGCCAAAATATTAGTGTTTGATTGGGATCCAGGTAATATACGTATAACAGCGTGATAAGGCATTTACATGATGGAATAGTTTGTACAATATTCGTAAATAAATAGGCCCAGTAAGCCCTAGAATTAAATTTTGCATATGACCACGAGGTGCTACTACAACTTAACGACCGACCCTGGTTTTGCTTCGCTGTATATATGTATTATTGAAGCTTGTCAGTTCTTTTAATTTCAAGATTTTCTATATGGTGGACCCCAATTCGTATAAATGCTGCAAGCCGATTTCCATTATGAATGATATACAAGAAGACATAGCTTGAAAATCGTATCTTCGCAGGATGAAGGGCGCAATATTGATACCAACTTCATAAGATGAATCTGACGCTAAAATACGCATCTTAAAAACGTATACGAATCGTCCAAACAAGCGCTTTATTGGGTTTACTGTTCAAAACAATATAAGAGAACCTTAAACTTGATCGGTTTAATTTATTCTCGTTCAATCGCATGAATAGAAACAAGCTCCCATTGTAGCCAAAAATGATTTACCGTGGTATGTAAAAGGTGTAGTAAAGAAAAGCTGAGAACATTTTATTTCTTGATTATTGTATACTTACTGGAGGCTATAGACAGAAGAGAAAAAATCAGAAAGTTGTGGCGAAAGGCTGATACGTGCTTACAAAATATAACGTGGAGGTTAGATCTAATGCATGCTGGGCAGTTAACATATTTTGTTGTAAGCTGATTATTACAAACAGTGTGACTGCAATAGACTTTCTTGTTGATGTATTGGAACATTTATAACATTTTACTATGACATGATTCACTTGAAGCAAACTTCATCGTTTCATGGTACTAAACAATAACATGTATGTAGTACTAAAGCTGAAAGACAGATGACAGTTTGAAACAAGTCGAGTAAGTCAACTACCAAAGTATACCAAAACATCAATTTTGCCTTTCTCCTGCTTCCTTTGTGTGCACTGTATCCAATGTGGCCCCATCAGTTAATCACCATTTCAGCATTGATGATAGTTTTGTATTTTTATACTTGAGGGTGTAAACACCAGTTTAAAGATAAATGATGATGACATCTGTTGAGTGATTTGATGCAATCACTTAGAGGTATTCAATCTTTTCAATACTCATCTCTCATTTACAATCAGGGTTTGTATCCATTTTGTTTGGATTTATCTATTTCAAAATTTGTTGACTTCTAGTATTCTACATTAATATGCTACAATATGTACAAGTATTGCTTTCAGCTTACATTCCAAGCCTCTAATAATATAGACATCTTCAATGATCAAAGTTTAAGATATAAATCAGAGTTTTAAAACAAATCAATTTACAGCCTGATCACAAACATGTTTCCAAAGTAAAAACAGTTTACACATAAACAAGATTCTGAAGGCAAAAAGCTGATATTTACTTATATTGTTCTTTATGTGATTCACTGACCCCTTGACCTCCCATATGTTTGATTGGATATAATGCAATTTACAGCAATATAATATGATTTGTAATATTAATTGATGGTATATTGTGGTATGATCTACTACATTAATGTATGATGCATTAAGCTGTAATTTGATGTAATATTCTTTAGTAGTTAAATATGCAAGAAGATAAACAGCTTATAGATATTTGTCACTTTATCATGATTTGCATCTCTAAGGCTAGAAATGAATATGCTAAGTGTATATGTAGAGAGACTAAAAAGTGTGTTAAAACATTATTAAAATCTGTATAAAAACTAATGAATGCCTAGAGGCTAGAATCAGAGCTTTTTGAACCTTCTTCATGTGTATAGATATAACAAATATTGTGATGAATAACAGATTCACAAGAGTGCTTAGTGCTTAGGTACAGCTCAATATGTAAGTAAAACACTAAATGAAGACACAGGGCATATGCAACTTTGGGTATCACACTGAGGGGACCATCAGGCAGACACTTGCAATCATGGAAAACATATTATATCAGTAAAAATGAATGCATATGGCGCTGGCAGGGATAGAACCTGAGATGTATCTCACGGAAATCACTGACTCAACTACTTCACTAAATAGTATATACAATGTTTCTTATACAATCTGTCAAGCATACATCTACTGATGTACTGTATACATATTTTTGTGGTTTGTAACATTTCATTTTGAAATCAATGTCTGATAGACGTGAAACAACTCCCACAAGCACACTACAGACATGTTATGGATTTGGAACCAGAAATTTTTACTGAAGCAATGAAATATTAATCAGTAATTTGCAGTGAAAAATGTTGCAACTGTGCATGTTTACAGTTGATGTTCGAGTAACATGAATTACTTTAATGTTAAATCAGATGTCAGGTTTTAATTATTTATAAGGAGTTATTCATTTCTTCTTTCTTTACCTCATCTTGTTTAACTTCAGTGTGAATCACAGACAGAAAACATTTTAAACTTTATAGTTAGGTTCAGCCATTGAGATCTTTATTACCCCTTTTCAACCATGTAGTCTGAAATCAGTACGGTGATAGACACTTGAGCAGTATAACAAAGACTGGATAAAGAAATATGGTTATTTATTGAAGTCTTTTGACTTTTTTAATGGGGTAATAAGATTGGAATCTTTGACAATAGATAAATCTGCACCCAATGCTTGTTTGTTGGGAAGGACTTACTGATATTAAACAAGGAAATTAGATCAAACAATAATCAGGTATGACAGTTCAGGAGACCTACAGAACTTAAGCTATTGACTGAGAAGTTGTATTGGTGTGTTTTCATTTCCTGTTTTCGACATGTAGAAACTTATAACAGGGTAGGAACAATGCTAATAAAATGAAAATCTTAACCCCCTACTGATAAACTAATTTAAATGGTGTTAGGTATATAAAAATATTGTATGAAACCTAAGCCGTGATCTTTGCACATAAAAGTTTTAAACCAAAGTTTCTTTTGCTGGAGCCTCTGTGTTTGCTTTCCTTGGGTGTTCAAATATCTTAAGAAGGTATCATGTTATTTAAAATGATATCCTTCTGTGACCAACAGCATTGCTTGTATTTTGTATCAATAATATTAAGTTTGTTGAAGATCTGTCAGAGATCTATTTGAAAGTGTAGTAATGACAGCTTGAAACATAAGTGATAGCAGTCATTAATCCCGTGAATCTGTGGTAGTGTAATTGTGTTTCTTATGCTTTAAAAGTATGTACATTAAATGGAGAAATAATGTAGACTGACAATTCTCAGATAGAATCTGTGATTATTCTGGTGGCGTACTTTGAGTAAAGCCAGTTTTGATGTTTTTATTGTTGTTCTAATTATGGCAAGTCTGTGTTAGTTTGTATATGCAGTTCTATATTATGTCTGTATAAAGATATAAACAGCTATAGATACTGCAAAACAGTGGTAAAAAGGAAAAGCTAAATACTGCAGTTTCACATTCTGTCTACTGACTTCCCTTGGACAGAATATATAATCCTTTAAAACAGCAGAACTGAAACCATTATAAAAATATATAAGTAAACAAAAAACAGCAACTGGTTAAAAGCTGACTAGCTTTCAAAAATCACTTTCTCTTCTTCAGGCCACTCATGAGTGCAGTTTCCTTTTCCAATGTTCTATTTATCTGTCGTTCGGTGAATTCTTCCGTGTTTGGGCATCACCCAGGCACTTCTCAATAGGGAGTATATGGCATGAATTGGCATCAATTATAAATTTATGCTGGTGCTGGTTAGGATATGTGATGAGTACAAGTGACGTTAAGATTGCTTAAAGCAGATTGACTTCCTGTGAAATAGAGTTGATTTTTACAGATCTAGGAATTTATTCAGTGCAGTTGTGAACATGACAGATGTAGTTTGCTTCCATTTGATACACAAAAAATAACTCAAAATGTAAGGAACCATGTATCACAGTGTTAATAATTCTCTTGATAAAGGGGAGTTCATTATCTTCCAGATATAAACCATCAGCTTACAACCTGACAACAATGTAGCCATATATATTTCTTTGAGAAGCCTAGCTGTCTTTTGTTGAGGAGATCTAAATAATGGTTCTTTCTGCTGCTCCTTATTGTTCACTAATACAATGCCCCCAAAGTAGGATATTTACAGTGTCATTGAGAGCAGTTATATATGTCTCTATTGACTTGAGTGAAACCTCAGCGCTACAAAAGGTTAATTTGTCATATGGTTTTTGGTGAAATTGTCATAAGTTAAAACAATGATTTGATCACAGTCAAGCCCCTTTTACTTCCGCAAGTAAACGTAATGTTGGTTACACGTTGTTCTCTGTCAAGCTGTTTTGTGACTGTAAGATGAGCTTTATGCTTGCTATTGTGTGAATTGTGAATTCTTTCCTCCATTGATAGACCATTTCATTTTGGTTAAATTGTAGAATGCAGAAACGTCAGAGGATGATAAGCTTATTGTGATCTACAACAGAGTTCCCAAAACTGGAAGTACCAGCTTAATGAGTATTCTGTACAAGTTGTACAAAGAGAACAAGTTTAATGTGCTATACGTCAATGTGTCAACCAAGTCACATTCACTCTCACTGCCTGACCAAATACTTTTTACAAGAAATGTCACTACTTGGACAGAGCGAATGCCTTCAGTCTACCATGGTCACTTGCCATTTGTGAACTTTCATAAACTAGGAATTGCAAGACAGCCCATTTACATCAATGTCCTTAGGGAGCCTCTAGAAAGACTAGTGTCATATTATTACTTCCTACGATATGGTGATGCCTTTAGACCATACCTCAAGAGAAGAAGACAAGGAGATACTACGGTAATTTTTGTCGTACAAATGTTAAGTCTTGCTGTGTTACTTCTGTTTGTGCATTCCTTAGATCATGTGACAAGCAACCTTTTTTCACTTTTCCTTACAACCCAATCAGATCTCACAAAAACAACTATAAAACTGCATGAAAACTGCACATAATAGTGAATACATTTTGGCCAAGTGAAAAGCAGATCTAGCTTTCCCAATTACGCGGACGCTATCATCCGTATACATTTTGGCACAGTCAGGGTTTTCAAGCAAGTGTTGCCCTATGGCAGAGTCACATTTCTTAGTGGTGTTTTTAGACTTTGAAACCCGAGGTGGTTGTTTCCTTGTAGAAGCTGATGTTTGGCGAATATAGGATGGAACATGCTGTTTGATTCTGCCAACTAACCTCAAAGTCATGCAGCCGACATAGCCAGCCTCTCACTGGCAAGAAAGTGAGTAAACTACAATGTTGTTATTTGTGGAAGGCACACAGTCTTTGTGGTTAGTTGGGAGCGCTTTCTTACTGCTATAAACTATGCATGGTGTCACAGCACGGAAACACTTTTCTATGGCCTTTTTGATTTGGTTTTTGAATCGAAGCGAAACGTTACCAAGCCATGGTAATTTCAAATAAACAGGCTAGCTAGATCTGCTTTTCACCTGGCCATTTTAGAATCCATTTAAATCAAAGCAAGAAAACCGTTACTTTGTAGACAAAAAGAATTTGTCTTCTCATTGGGCCTTTTCGGATAACCATTCAGCTTCACGGGCACTGATTGGTCAAAACAACACTAATCTGGCAGTCAGTATTCTGATTGGCTACCTTGTAAAACACTGTTGGGTAAATAATTTCGTTGATTCCCTTTTTGGTTATTTTCTGACGAATAGTAATCTGTGGAGTGTCAGATGAAAAGAGCCTTTAAGTACAAAATGAATTCGCTATTTTGTGCAGTTTTATTATTCTATACCATCAACAAACTTTTCGAAAAACAACTATATAAATATATGTAAAGCTCAACAAATACTCATTATCACCCATGTTTCAATGTTTCCTTCATCACAGAAAATGAAGTAAAGTAAGGGTAATGCAAAATTGTGGGAAATAAAAAAATGTTATCCAGAATTTTTTCACGTATGGAGTTGCACACATTTTTGTTTCTGTGTACAAACCTGCTCCTCTGCCGTACTATCGTACACTCATTTTTTGAGCCCTGATTATGGCTTATGACATTTGATAAATTGTTTGAGTTTTCTTACCAGATATCGTAAGAACCCTTATAGTTATAAAGCTATAAATAGATTTGATAAAACAGTTTAAAAGTTTGTGGAATGAACATGTGGGCTCCAAGGTTGAGAAGATGCTGCCTAAGAACAGAAACGAGAACAACCAATTTGAGGTGGCACAGCCAAGTTATTTTAGAAAATGTAGCTTGATTTGTTGTCAAATTTGAATTGTTTACATGTAGAGAAGAGGCTCTTGTGGATATGATGATGAGGCATGGCCCACATGGTGTAAAGGTGTGTGATCAGGCTTAAGGAAAGAAAGTATTTAAATTAGGAGTGGAAGAAAAACCAGAAAAGGGAAGGAGATGGTAGAAGAGAAAACCATGTGGAAGGATATGGTGATGAAAGTTTGCCAAAAAGTTACCCTTGAAGAGGAGGATGCACAAGACATGAACAAACAGAAGTGAAAGTTCTGTCACAGTGGCCAAATCAGGAATAAAGACTGATCATAATAAATGGTGATGATGATGATTACAATGATGATCAGCTGGGCCTAATATATTGATTGATATGTACCAGTAAGTCATATACAAGAACATGTTTTCACATATTTTCACTTTTGTAAACAAACCCACAAATCAGTACCCAACATGTCAATGCCTGTAATACCTGGTTTATAATATGTGATTGCACAGTGTAATGTAGAAACAATAGCATCATGTTTGCAACATTTGTCAAACACTGCATATATATTATGTATGTTTGAGTTGGTGTGGAGTTTTATTAAGAAAATGCAGTCTCATATACCATACCATTTTGTGTATCCATGTAATATACAGGTACGGCATATCAGCCAGGGCTTGTGTAAGTTCCTTTTTGTTTGGTACTTTTTAATGATTCGTTTATTCAAATCCATAGACCTTTGATCAGTGTGTACAACAAGGTGGACATGACTGTCAGGCAGACAAGCTCTGGTTGCAAATCCCTTTCTTTTGTGGCCACCTGCCACAGTGCTGGTAAGTTTATCATTATGTAATGTTTATCATTACATAGTTTAGTTGTGTTTGCAACAATTTAAATGCATTTGCAACCAAACCTTTTCTTTTCTTATTTCTTCAATCTGGAAAGTTGGTGGTTAGTAGATAGTAGGATATTGAGTGAGTGATAGTGCTTGAACAGGATTTCATTAAATTGTAGTTGGGAAACCTGAAATACTTTTTTAAGGTTTTGCTGGTAATTATTGATGGTAACTAGTTGTACAGGATTTTATGGGATGTTTTTTCTGTTATACTACAGTTTGAGAGAAGATAAGAAGCTGCTACAAAGAACCAAAATGAATGGAGAGGGGTATCAATTATAACCCAAGGGGGTGTGGGGGTGTGGCTTTGATTGATGGAAAACATGTTACTACCAACAGGATTGAAACGAAGATGGGAGATGATGAGATGTGAGAAGCATGCATAGGAGAAATATTACATCGGATTTTACATCACATGTTATCACATAGAGCAGATGATTATTCAGTGGCATACATTGAGAATCTGCATATTAGATGGTAGTATCAGCTGTCAAAAAATTGCTACACTGAAGAAAAAGGTATTATATAGTTCAGAATTGACCTCCATAAGGAATGACCCACTGTTTGAGAGGAAGAAAAAAAGTGAGAACATAGAATTGTGAAAGGCGATAAGACGTGTCAATTAAGATGACAAGCCAGAACACAAACTGCGGGGCTGTACCAAACGGAGTTGTCAAGTGGTGCCCGATAATTCTATTTTGTGCCCCTTTTTTGATGTCGTAATGAAGTGATGCGTTGTACTAAGATGTAATGGAACTGATATGAAGTTTGAACTGATGTTGAAAACTTGCATTTGTATGAATTATGGGACAATGAAGCTTTTGTACAGCACTTGGAGCAATATGTGGTCAGGAGCAGACCAGGAAATTATTTTAGCATAGCTTTAGAAAGAGCTTTGATAGAAGAAACTTCTTTCCTTTTTTTAGCGTTTTCTCGTTCCCCTCCTTGTCGGTGTCTTAATCACCTTGTCAGAAATTCTTTTTTCTTGCTAGAAATAAACGCATTGTCAGATAAAGAAACACATATTTGCAAGTAGCAACCTACAATAACCGAAGGGTTTTTTTTCTCTTGATTTTAGGGAGCCTGGGAGCAAGTGGGCATTGCAGCAAGCCAAAAGACATCTGATCGACCACTACTTTCTAGTAGGGATAACTGAAAAACTTGGACAGTTCGTACGTTTAATGGAAATGACTGTACCACGTATTTTCAAAGGCGCGACGGAGGAATTTATGAAAGGTAACATCTCTTCTGTTATCGATAGGATTTAAACCGAGTGGTAAATGGATTCGCTGCGTTGCAAATTGGTGCACATACTTCTCTCATATATTATTACAATGCTAATGTAGGTGATGAATCTAGGTTTTGTACAAGACCTACGAAATTTTGAGTAACTGATTTGCACGGTGCTGTCGTTTTGTTTGTCTACCAG
This sequence comes from Carybdea cf. marsupialis auct. non (Linnaeus, 1758), assembly GCA_010016065.2. Taxonomy (NCBI): domain Eukaryota; kingdom Metazoa; phylum Cnidaria; class Cubozoa; order Carybdeida; family Carybdeidae; genus Carybdea; species Carybdea cf. marsupialis auct. non (Linnaeus, 1758). Next base: position 13,118 of record JAAAKL020001579.1, on the reverse strand, counting down.
AATCTGTTAAAGCTGCGTGAATTAACTAAAAGGTGATCTTATGTATACGTGAGGTCCAAGGCAGGTACTAACCATGAGGTTGGGTTCTTACGAATATATCAAAGCATATAACTTAGATGAAAATAATATGTACAATCATGATACTAATATATAACGATTTATTTCAATCCATAGCCATAATGTACTCTCTCTTCTTTAAACAGGAAATCTTTTTCTGGCGTTATTTGTAGCAATATTTTGTAATTACGTGAAACTCAGTCGCAAGGTGTTTCACATGTACATGTATACATATTCTGTGAGTGTTACCTCTACAAAGTGACGAGAGTCCTTACTGTTGTGCCAGTTAACAGCGTTGGGCAGAGGTTAAGGCCAAAAACGGTTTCAATATTTTATACTAGTATTATTTCTGGTGCGAGAAACATCCCTTTTAAATATTAGTAATACAGGAATTCGGAGGACAACCTATGTTGGTACCGTCTCCATTCCTGACTGCTGTTTCCTTGCATTTATGTAGCAACTGATATTTTTTGCTGTCGTAGGAGGAGGGGTTCACTTACGTAAAACGAAGAAGAAGAGTCCCTTGCACCCGGAAACGATTGCAAAAATTAAGAAAAGCAAAGCTTGGCAATTAGAGAATGAATTCTATCAGTTTGCTTCGAAAGTTTTCGAGGATACTTATCAGCGAGCTGTGATCACGAAGGGCAACACTACCAAAGCCGTGAAAGGACAGTTCTTCTATCAGAAAGTGAAACCTGATGTTATAAAACAGTAAGATTGTTCAATGGCGTTGTACAAGGCCAAAGGGCGTCAGCAGGTGTTGGACTCCTTGGGATGTATTGATATATGCATCGTATGGTGTATTGCATTGCGTTTGATTGTTGACCAGGTGCTGATGCTATTTGCACCAGTGGCGTCAAGCTTCTGTGCTTACTGTTTCACTTTTTCTTGGCGACTGAGCGTGGTGGTAACAACTGAGACAGTGAGAATCAACGAGCTTCCTGAGGAGCAGAAGATGACTGTCAAGTTGAGGCTGTAAACTTTGTGGTGTAAACGTAAACATAATACAGAAACCAGTATAGAGTTATCGGCCTTACAGTTTCAAATTAAGTATGAACCATCAGCCTTTTCATTCCGGAGAACAACCGATGCTGGATCTTTTTAATCTAGTACCAGTTTTTTACCTACAATGCCACCGTAGAATGGCTCAGGATAGGTAAACATGGCGAGGTCGACCCTCGTAGGAGATTGCCGTTGTGTTACTGCATCATAAAACCTATCGACGTCACGTCAATGTTACAAACTGCGCATTGTATTGGCAGAAGATTGAGTTACTTTGGAGCTTGTACTGTTGCAATTTTGGGTACTTTGTGGCAACGAAGGAGGAATAGATGGGAAAATAGAGTAACTGTGCCTTCGTTGCGGTGCGTGCGGATACGCAAACTTCAATCTGATAGGAGAGATTTGATATTGGCCAAAGCATGTAGCTTATTTTATTGTGGCATCTTAATTTCCGAGACAGCTAGTGGATAAACTGCCACGTATTTCGACCTAATTCTGTAGCAGATGTACAATTTTAGTGCAGAACAAATTTACACAAACGCATATTTTCATTGGAATTAACTACCAAGGAGTCCATGTAACAATTTATATGTGGTAGATGATATCCATTGCCCCTTGACCAAGATGTGGTGAGTTGTTAAAAGTCCTGGGAGAGCGCTATGTCATGTGGTATTAAGTCAAATTATTTTATTTAGAGTTATGAACTATGAACTTCCATGAAATGGAGGAGAATGTAAGACTATGAAGTAAGAAATGTTATTTGTTTTCCAGTTATCTAGCTTTGTAAGGTAAACCCATGTAAGTAGCGAAAAGATGCTGGAAATATCTGCTTTTTGATAAGATATTACAGTCCTGAGGTTATCGGTTGGGAGAGGGGGGGATTCTTGAGTATCTTAATGTAACTGCTATTTCTTTTTGTCTAAATTATTTACGTTGTTGCCCCCTCCTCCCTTAAGAAACGTGAAGTGACAGTACGGCAATGACAGTTGGAAAGAAAGAGGGAGTCTAAGGCCAGACTTGATATAGATCTTTTAAAGAATCATTTATCTGATCAAGGCAAGCAGGAGAGCTCAATAAAAAAGGTGGACATATACATACGAGAAAAACAAGAATAAAATCCCACTTAAACGTAAATGTATGTACAGTAGACTGCAGTGCCGTGTGAAGAGGTCGAGAAAGGAATTTAGGACCAGTTCATGTCGCGGACAGAAATTCTTTAGGGCAGTGTTGCATCGTCAGTGTACTAAGCAGTTAATCACAGTCCACTACGAGTGCCTGTAATCCTTGTACATCACTTGAGAATTGTGATAGCGAGTGCAGAAACCTCGTGTCATAATCCACACCCCATATGTTGGTATTACGTAAGAAATGTGGCTTTTTGTGCGATAGAAGAGCGGTGCTTTTAAATCTGGGAGAGGGAAGGAACTGTGTTATTGCGAATAGGATGCTAAATTGAAAATGAGCAACAAAATATAGTAAACTTGGCAAATTATTTTAAGTCATACCTTTCACTCTTTATCGCGCCTTCCTTTATCAGCTTGAGGTACCTTTAGACAAGGTTACGAAAGAGGAGAGTAAGTCCTTGCCAATGAGTGCAAAATTTATTTTTATGGCAGCTTCCGTAGGGCGAAATCACCTTACAATGAACCTTACCATGACACGGAGACCTGTAGCACTGTTTTGATAAATGGAAGCAACTTCATGCAATTGTTCATACCCAGAGTTCAAGTATCGTAATTGTGTAGCTAGTTTCTCGCCCCTCATCTCATCAGGGTACCTACGTAGAGCGCACATCCCGGTTCATAACCATTGCTTGGAGCAAGTAGAAGTAAGTAGTAAGAACCCCAGGCACTTCCCGGTTAGGTCTTTAAGCCTCAAAGTGAGATATGTGTAGGACAGAGCCATGGAAGACTTTCGGAGTAGGTGTGCTCAGTAAGAAGGTGGTTAATAATAGAGGTAAGGTAACAGATTGTTCCTTAATCATGGTTTCTATCAATGTTAATCGTTACCTTGTGTGTATATAATGATAAAACAGAGTTGCGTTTGTTTCGGTTTTCAAATTGTACATAGTTGTAAATAACAGAAAATGTGATATTTAACTGGTGACATAAGTGCCCACGAATAGAAGGAAGTCAGCGGTAGATAATCAAGAGCATGCGTTACTTAGCTACTCGTTCGTTTTTGTCAGTCTTCGTATCTTATGTTCGTTCATTGCGTAATAGAAAGCGTTGTTCATCAACAACATGCCCAGAAACGCTGATGTGGAACTGTTCAGGAATTGCAACAAACAGCTAAAACATATCCTTATCAACATGACGAAAAGATTTGTGGCTTCAATTATTAGTCACCCTGTGATCACACTGTGCAAAAGGTCGCCTTTCCTTTTCTTTTATCTGTTAAGTACGTCATTATGACCGTGGCGCTCCATTTTTATGTGAACCTCTGCTCCTTACCGCCACGGATGATTCACCGAAATGTTAATGCTGCCCTCAAGTTTGTCGCTACATTGTATTCATTCTTAATTGGTCAATCTGTCGCCATTATATGCTTCAACTGGCTCAAGCTATTTGGATAACGTTGAAATAGAGCGTTTGGCATCAGCCTTGATCAATATATTGAATGCACTTTTAATGTTTGCATGAGCCGTGACGCTGCTACCCTGTGCTTGAGTAACACAGCTGGAATGTAATCTTTTAGAATATTGATAATAGGTTTTGATTCGCAAGGCAGATACGGTAGGTGGATAATGAGAGATGATAAGACGTTTTATCGGACCACAATTTAGCTTTCATCCCACACGAAACCATGCGATTTCCTGTTGTACTGTATGCAGTCGAGACAGCGGTTTGGGAAATGATCGATAGTCGTCGAATGCAAGAGAATAGCGAGGTGGTGTATCGACAGCTTTATGGGCACGAACATGAATAGCGATTTTCCTTAAAGCTGTGTTTATCCCTTAAAACGCTGCGAGCATAAAAAAGACTGTTGTCCATTGTTATCATTTCTTTACTGTCAAATCTAACCTGTGCGATCCCTTTTGGGTTCTGCAGAGATAAGATATAGAAACATTTCTAAGTTTCCGCAAAACACGCTTTCTTTTACTTTTAGTGAAAGATTTGAGCTTCGGTTTGCTTATAAGACGTTGCTTACAGAAAGGCGTGTAATTGCAAGGCATGAAGGGAAGACAAAAATTCGTTTAAAAGTTGATTCGCGGTGAGGTGTACCTAAACCGAGTGCTCACATATGAGCCAGATGGCAAATTATCGCCGACTTTTTGCGATAATGGTCAACAATCTGTCCACGTAAAATGCTGGTCTCCACTGATCACCGTTGGAGTAATCTCCGTATGATCAGGTGTCCCATGGAAACAAAAAGGGTAGTTTGAATATACTTTGCATTGTCATTCTTATTACTGACTGGAGCCGCAGACATTTTTCCGTGATTATCGCGAGAAACAACCTTTCTTCTTCGTCGGTGATAGTAGCTAATCATTGAAAAATCATAGCTTGATACTAAGAAGGCATTGCAAAGGACCAGGATCGTCGACATTCCTGGATGTATGAGAAGCAGGCTTGAAAGGGATATGCACAATTGCAGTTCCCAAGATGTCCATTATTAATTTTGAAAAGAATGAAATGACTTTAGTGTCAGATTATGCTGAGTTTGTTTGTACGTCAAAAGACATACGGACATAGAAGAATCGTACGAGGATTAGTCAGGTAGTTCGATTCATCTGACAACCACATTGTGAACAGGTGCAGCCAGGTTTTGTTATGATCGTAAAGGGTTGACTTGTGAAGCATCGTAGGACTTCGGATTGATTGTCATCTCCGATGATGTTATTCTGCATTAAATAGGCAATTATTCTACCAAGTTGTCAACGGAAACAAGCCAGTCCGAGAAAAATACGCTCCATGTTGGGTTACCGGTTTTTTAGTTCTTTGTTTTTTGTTTTTGTTTTATGATACAAAACTTGTTTAATGAAGTTGAATCGGCCAGGTTACTAGATATAAAAGCAATGTGGCGAGGGAACGCAAGATGGATAGTCAGGAACGCTGTTAGATAACCCGCAGAGATGATACAACCTTCACAGCTTAGGAGGCGCGATGGCTCAGTTGGTAGAAAGCAGGTCTGGTACGCAGAGGATTTATTGTTTGAGTCCACATTCGGTCGTCATTTTGACAACTACTGCGACCCCGGCAAGGTACCTGGCATTAGCTGGGGAAATTTACAGGTGGCGAGGAAAGGAATTGGTCACCTTATCTTACTTTGTCGAGACCAAGGACATGTTATTCTCTACGAAATCACCCAAGCTCTGGAAGAGTATAGAGCTACCTAAGCCTTTTGCCTTTATTGCAGAACAACTTTTAAAATACGAGAACGGCGACTCTAAAAAGCCCCAAAATAATAGTGGTTCTCATTCCGCAAGGTTTTTCGGTCAACTGTGGAGTACTGGTTTTAAAACAAGCTAATTTTAGAGCAGAAATTCCCATGCTTTTTTGCCAGTTCTAATGGCTCCGTATACACATTCTTAGTGCCCCCAAACATTGATATTGAACATTCGGCGCCTTGGGGTTTTCTATATTAAATACAGTAAAAGATGCAACACTCAAAGCAAGTGCTGTTATTTCACAAATTATAAAATATAAATCAACAGTTTCCACGTTACCTGTAGTACGGTGTTCTTATACCACTCCCTTGAATATTGTCTTGCGGGCAATGAGTGATAACAGCCCACATTTCGAACAATTACTTTAGACCCTCTATAGCAACAGCAGTTTCGCAGCCGTAAGTTTATTCCTTTTAAAGAGAATGAGGGAAGGGTAGGGGCAATTAAAGTAGGAGAAGGGTAGGAAGTAGGGGAAGGCTTCCCCTACTTTAATTGCCACTGCCCCTACTTACCCTTCCCTTATAACAGACAGGTGTTTGAAAGGGACCCCTATTAAGCTAGAGAGCTGTTAATGAGCAGGAAAGATTTTGCATGGCAACTTGACGGTAACTTGATATCATATGCTATCGTGGACCATACCGATCTAATTAAAGTCAAGTAACTTCTGAGCCTCGTTTCTATGCGAGACAGTCCTTGTATTTGTAGCAATATAGCCTTCAATATGGAGATTCGGCTTACAGTAAGATCGGAATACACAAACATCAGCTTATTACAGAGTTTTGGGGAAATGGGATACCCCCACTGTTCGTCGATGTTTGCTCACACTGTCGCCATCTAATGCCTCATTCACTATTTAAAGTGCAATCTGTATCATTCATACAGATTGTGGCTTTAATAGCAGTCGATTTTGTGCATTTGTAATGTGATCACTATGAAATGGTTCTCATAGGTCCATAGGACGATCCAAAGTTCATTTATACTCTAACATCAGCTCGCTTTTTCTGTCATTAGGCCCTACGACTTCATTTGTTTAATAGGGGTGATGGAAACGACTGCCGCCTTCCCCGATTTAGATGCCTTTGAAGCTATGCGGTGGGAAAGTGTGACGTCACAATTTTGAAAATTATGGAAAAAATACTCAATCTTCATGTTCCCTTTTTGGTAAGAACGTTAAAAGCCAAAATTGAAAGTTCTGCACTTTCCCAACACCGAGATATCTGCTTTCAAAGTTTTAAATCTTTCTAACAAAGCCTTATCGTTTGATGCTGGTTCATAACGTAAGGAACTAAGGAATATCAACAGAGTTTTGACCAGAGAAATTATAAATGTAGGCGCCTCTAGGTTAAACACTATATACACTATAGGTCTGGTATTTTGGGGGACAGCCTCGTACTATTTCCAAAAATTTTGATATGTGACGTCATCATTTCCCCTGCTCATTCAATTGGCTTAAGTTCTCTAAAAGTGCTCTTAAAGATTGGCAAGCTCGATTAACAGAACATGATAAAATATTGGAAATGGGAGTAGCATACAGTGAACCCTTCGTATCTTAAATTGATCCTTCACACGTTCTTTGTTAATAAGAACCTCAGTTCAGTCACATAGCCAAGAATGGTAAAAATTAAGCTACCTGCAAATATTAAGTCGTTGAGGCAATTAAATGTTCTGTGGCAAGAAAAGACTAGAGGAGATATATTAATGAGAAGAACAAGTAGGATTGATTGATAACTAGTATCATGATCACCGCTTGCTACTAGATTCATACTGCCTTTTTCTAAGGTGCCAACGGCATGTCTGTTCCTGCAGAGACGCCACCTTCTGCCCCAAATCGCCCTCAGTTCTGTTTACCCCTCTCCCCTAGTACCTGGTTCTATCTATTGGTGGGAATCACTCGTTTGATATTTTACCAAGCCACCAAATTAATAAACCCTAATGTGACCCGAGGATGCTAATAAGCGTTTGTTACTGTAGGCACCTTACAAGCAAGCATATTGAGGTGAAGTCAAACAAATATAGGGGATGCTAAAAGTCTGCCATTCAAATACTGTAAGTTCGAGGTAAACAATGCCCTTATATTCACTGATCTCTAAAAAACTCTGGATCGAGCATTTTCCGTCTGAAAGTGCGGTCAGTCGTTGGACGCCATTTCAGTCCCCATCACACAAAGCTTATAAACAATGCTACGCAACATGGCGGACTTTCCCGCGCTATTTTAACTAATGGGGGCCAGTACTCGTGACTAAACTTTTTCATAATGGAAACAATGGGAAGCTCGATCCAGTCTTTTCTACAGATCAGTGGCTTGAACCCTCTGTGCGCACGCCGAGAAACACTGACGTTACTTTAGTTGCTTAACGAATCAGGTCGCAAAAGTGCCATGGCATTATTTTCAATAAGCAAGTGCTTTTCTTCGAAACCAAACTCCACTTGAAGTTGGCTTATATATTTTTTGGCGAAAAATACAGGCTGCAATAAAAAGAGTGATGAAGCTGTATGAAAATTTCCAGGAAGGAGGTAACATAAAATATCTGCAATATAGACAGTATTTACGAAAACGTTGTTCCTACAAGGAACAGTCCTAGGCAGAAGAAAAGGGGGCAGACAGAGAAAGCGGTGGGAGGACAATATCCCAGAGTGGACAGGCCTAACCCAGCCTGAGGCAATGAGGAAAGCAGAAAACCGTGCCGATTGGAGAGAAGTGGTTGACAAAGTCATCAATGGTGCCCCTACGGTCGCCCAGACTAAGGGATGAGTGAGAGTTTAAGGCACATACAACAGAAAAGCCCGGTGAAGTTTGCCTTAGAGAAAGAACAAACTTAAGCAACCACCAGTCAATAAATATAAGGAAGTACACAGGAATCTTCTCAACCATACCAATTTCTTACCCTTCCCTTCTTCTTTTAACAAGTACAGTAAAACCACACGAATTTCCTCCCTCTCTCTTTGGTCAGTTATTAAATTCTATCTTAGATCTTTAGAAACTAAAGAAGGAGGTCTGCGATTGCATGTGGAGAGTAAGGTGTGTGTGACCGCCAAAGTTGAGGGCTTAATAAATCGACTTGGAGATCAGCCTTAAGGGATAACCAATGAGACAAGCCTTTATCTGTCAATCTGGCATTTCCGCTGCTTCTACTTCTTGCTTCGAAGGAAGCTCAAAGACTGTGAAACGAAGAGAGAAAACGGCTAAAAAGGCAAACGTCCGATGAGGCAACTGCTAATGTATCATGTTTGGTCTTTAAAGGGGTTCCTCATATCAATTGAAAAAGGATTATTGACATCAATAGACTCCTATAGACAACGGCTGTTCTGACCAAAGGGTTGTCAAATACTGTTCCCCATTTTTTCTCTTTTTGCTCCCTTAAAGACCTTATCATAAAGGACTAATGTCGCCATGGCACGCTATTTAAGGACTTAAACGGTAGCTATGCTATAATACTGTCCGAAGGCGTTAACGTTAATTAACGATTGCCTGTTAATTTTATAGGTATCTATAAGGCTTTAAGGGCAGCCATGAAATGTTATTATACTAAAACATCGATTAGATACAGTCAAAAGGAGACTTTCAACGTAAGGCACAGGACATCAGTAATCAGTATCAGGGAAAATAAATTTGTGGAGAACATCGACAAAGGGCTTAGGTATTGGGGCATAAACCCACGGTACGCTATTTTCACTAGTCTTCACAAATTGCAGCGAACAGCTCAGTATGCACAGATTTAAGGCTCACAAAAAAGTTGAGAGTCCTGAATGCCTCAATATCTATGGAAAATTGATGAACGCACAGGGCTTCGAAGACACGTAAAATATGAATTTGCCGAGAGCTAAGACGACTCTAGACGATCATGATTGGCCTGTAGTGCTCTAGCGTCTCCACTCAAAATGAACAATTTCTACTAGAAAATCGGAAACTTTTCAATTCTTGTTCAATCTTTTACATACATAATTTAACAGAAGATGCTGAATGTTCTGAACCCCTAAAAACAAGTAACGAAATAAAAAAATCTTATCAAAACTCTCTCTTGTAGGGGGAAGATTCATACAGCAAGGGCCCCATGAAAATGAATATTTCCAGAAGCGAAACAAAAATCTTTGCATCCCTTACAAATTATCATTATCTACCGGCCTTCATGATGATATTTTAAATTTTCTATCGAGTTTTAAGATCTTGACATTGACACTGAAACCTATAGCAGAAGCCTAAGTGTCCTATCGCTGAATGTCGATCGCGAAGAAAGGTCGTAATGGGGATGGGACTCCTTTACAAGGGTCACTTTGTTGTAGTCTGTGACTGAGGGCTCACGTACTACGAGATTGATATAGGCAGTTAGACACATACTATTTTCTTACAATTGAAGAGCGAGCCTCCCTTGAGTTGTGGGATCTCGGGCAATGGTCATGCCGCCCCCCTCTCAAATCGCCGCTATGCAGGTGATTTTTATTTAAAATTGTAAGATCACATTTTCCAACGTCCTATGACCAATTGATAAAGTACACACAACAAGAATACAAAAACTTTTTCATGTAGCTGTGGTAATGTTTTGATAGAACATTAAAAAACACAGAAGTCTATACATTTACCTACTATTTGGTTGCCGAATTCGAAGCGACTGGATTGTTGACTTGCTGATTCAGATTTATTACGAAAAACAAAGGATTAACAACTTACGAACGGGTCAGTCATTATCTCAAGAAAAACGTTTTCAAAAACATCCTATTTTCAAGAGGTATGCTTAGTTTTGGGGTAATTTCCCAGTGTTCTCGGGAGTGCAAAGCTACGTGCGTGGAGGATTCCCACATTTTACGTATTTTCAGAGACAATCTTACAGTAAATATCTAAACATTGAAATATTAAGTTACTAACTGAACTACGTAAGTAACTAAATAAACAGCTCAACTACCTAACATCCAACTAAACTACATGTGTAAACAAACATAGATCAAAAGCTAAAGTTGATAACCATCAATTAATAGTAGAAAACTGAAGGCCAGTTTAAATATTTAAAGCTCAACGGATAATTTCCAACCGACAGAAGATCGAGAATTTTCGTTATAATTTCAAATACTCTCTTCTTGATGAAAAGTATTTTTGTATAGTTATTTTATTGTAGCGGAATCCTAGAATTGCATAAGTTTAAGTTTTTCTCGCCAGTAAATGACTTCGTATACCATCATCTCTGTTTTGGTGCCCGATTTTTAGCAGATGCACAAATGATTTAACACTGCAATTTTCGTGGAATAAGAATATTGCTACCGGAAACTTTTAAATACTCGACATCATTTAGTAGATCTTTGTCATATCATTTCTACATTTAGAAGTCTACATTGAAAGAGAAATGTAACATATGCCGAGAAAAGACAATTTATGTGGCATGTTTGTATCTCTCGTATTACTTACAAACGCGGTAGGCGTGGAAAATGCTTCTTCCTTGGTTAGAGAGTCCCATTTTTATTTTCACCAGTGTACGTGACTGAGCAGAAAGGTGAAGATTTTTGTTATTAGGAGTGAACTAGTCAAAATGGTATGCATTCTTAATAATCACAAAATTACACGTGGACTTCATAATCACTTCGACTTTTGATAGCCAATATGACTTTTATTCTTAATACAGTCGCCTGTTCGGGTATGGCAGGGCATAAAAAGGGATTCGCAAAGCCTCATTATACGGGATCGGAACCAAACAGGCACGATCCCCTTGACACATCGTTTGGACGGGATCGGATCCCCTTTGATCCACAACTCTACATGTAGATTGAATAAGCCGGGCCACCGAGTCCTTCTATTGTAACTCGAGCTGCACTGAAATGGAACGTTGAAATATGAATAACAAGTGTCGATGACCGAAGTGTCAAATCTATCTTGTAGTACTGTTGCAGTCCGTTTGGCGATTTAACCGCCTAGCGTAGACCATTAAAACGAGGCTGAATGCATCATTGAAGACGTTGAACCGTCTGACTCAAAATCAATCTAGGAATGAGGCCAATGTCTTTCTACAGCGCAAATAATTCAAGTAAGTCACGTTCAGATGATGAATGACACAGGGAAGCAAAACAGAACGAGGAAAGTTAAAACACAGATTTCGCGCCAAATTTTTATTTTGTCATAGGAGGAGACGACCTCATTCTCAAATTTTTCTTGTCTCATGCCAGACGGTTTAAAAACCTGTTTTATGATGCAATCCAGTCTCGATATGATATTCTTGCTATTTTACGCCAGATGGTTTTATACGCTAAAAGTGCCGTAACAATACCACTAATCTTGCCTCATTTTTTATCCATACTGATTCTGGTAACCATTGATCTAATAGTCGACTATAAAATCAATGCTTGTAACTAATATGGCAAACGTGGAGCCCTTTGGAAATGTGTGTCACGTTTAGGGAAAATTCAGAAGTCAGAAGTGATAATGGAATAAAGATCACTAAGTAGTGATAGATTCATCGCACATTTGCAAATCTATAACCCGTGGACAGAAATGTTGCTGTTTATTCGACTTGCCTACGCACGCAACACCGAAAGAGCCAGCTAAACGCTAGGGTAGGGGAAACCGAGAGCTAGCGTCTGTCCCAATTGTTTTCATAGTTGGCGAAGAGTGGAGAGGTTTGCACTTCTGAAGTCTAAAAATTGATGGATTAACGAAAACCGCACTAAAAATATGGTGAACTTGAAAATTCTTGGAATTATGACGTCAGAACTAAATGTTCCATTGTTTGAACACAGTGCACTCTTCTCGCCGGCTACATTAGAATTTTAGAAAGATGCATTATTTGGGGAAAGGTCAAAAGGTTACAGCCCCAGTGTATCCCCTTTCCGCCACTCTTGATACGTCAAGTTTATCAAAGACAGCACACGTTCATTTTGGTCTACAAAATACATTCCAACAAAAATAAGATAATTACATTTTCGTCCAACCAAACAATTTCATGAATCAATACAAACAAGGTTAAACAAGCTTTCTGTGTTAGTGACAAGAATAACAACGTTACACAGTGAGGGATTCGGATCCAAAGCCCTGGCGACTTAGTTACAGTTACAATCAAAAAGCAGACAATTGAAACGTGTTACAGAACGTGAAGAAAATTACATCAATATAAACATTTTACGGTGTATACCTTCATGAAAGATCCCTATATTTACTTGTAGAAACCTTATAATGAAACTGGTGAGTAATCTTTGCAAATATCTTGCGCCATAACATTCCCTACATAGGTCGCGTTAGTAGCAATACCCTACCGAGAACCTTGCCATTTATCTGGTTTTCCAAAATTTACATTTTTATATACCTCTCGGTATAATACTGTGTGACGTAAAGTCAATCTCATTAATTTTAAGAGGGAAAGTGTCATGATTTCCAATAAATCAAGAGCAATGGAAGCGTTTCTTCCCAAGAGAAGTAAAAATGCCTGTTACGAAGAGACGGGGCGTCCTTGCATACGCACGAGTAGGAGCAGTTGATTTTGCCCACTGAGCCGGACAAAGTATATTAATTATCGCTTATAACAACCCTTAAATTGAACTTGGGATGCTTCTGATGCCATTTGAAAACTTCATATAGTGCCAACATTTTTGTTAAATAATGATGAAAATACTGCAGTACATCTTTATTGCGATGACAAGAGTTTTTTTTCCTTTTTTTCTTTTTAGTTTTTTATTGGTTTTTACCTTTTTTTAG
>JAAAKL020001578.1:0-30090 GCA_010016065.2 Carybdea cf. marsupialis auct. non (Linnaeus, 1758) | reverse complement strand
TGAGCCCTCCTGTAAAGAATATTGATAAAGCAAAAGGCGAAACGTAAATTGACATCTGCTTACTTTGGTTCATATATATATATATATATATATAATACATAATGGAATATAGACCTGAAAAGTTAAAATCAAAACTTCGATGCTCTATGTATGATGATCTCAAATTCATTTCAATACTTACAAATTGGTAAGGTGATATAAAACGCACAAACTCCTGTAGCAGACCTTATTACAAATTTTTACAAGCTTGGCACTGCAAATAAAATTCGAGAGGTTGGTAAACACTATTTGAAGTGCACATGTTGCTGCTCCTCCATTATAGTGATCGCCGAGTCCCACTGGCCTGTATGAGCAAGAAGTGCAGATTTGTGAAATGGGGATTGCATTATACAAGGCATATTCTACATGACAGGAAATCATTCTTAAGCTGTTAAGCTCGATCGTGAAGTGTACGAAAGCCATACAAAATAGCCAGTGCAACACAGTCCATTCCTGCAGCAAAAATAGATTACTATCGTAGTTCCTTTTACATCCTCTAACAATGGAACAATATCATCATTATCAGCAGCAGCAGCATCAAAATCAGCATTGTCACTTTCAATATCATAGGCATGAGTTTTGTCATCAATAACATTTTAAGTCATCAAATTTAACAGAAATATGAGATAAAAAGTCAAAAGTGTAGGCTCATCACATTATTTGTTCTTAGTATACAACATAAAGGAACCTACTAGTTCGCAAACTTCAGCCCCATCAAAACTGCCCATCGTCGTGTCGATGGTTCGAAGGAAACAAGGAAACGGAATTTTATATATATATAAAATTCAACGGAATTTTATATATATATAAAATTCAAAAAGTTTAACAAGACATTCTACAAGCTTTTCGTCTCTGACGAAGAGCGGAAAGCTCGAAGGCTTGTAGAATGTCTTGTTCAACTTTTTGAATTTTATATTTTTGCAAGACTCTTGCCGTTGAATTTGTATAAGTAAGTATGTGTTTTCCAATGCAGACCTACAAAGTTGTAGGGCTGTTTATTGAAATTCCTCTCAGGATCTAGTATATTTCCCCCGCAGTTTTCGGTGAATAAGTGAATTCAGTGAATGTTAAGTGAGATTTATTTTATCTCCAACATAATGAACTAAACGATGTTTTTATAGAGATAATAAAAATGCAGAAATAATAACATCAGCGGGTAAGGCTATTAGTGTTCATCAGAGAAGATAAATACAAGATCAAGGCAGAATTAATATAACTCTACCCGGTAGACTTAATTCAGTGAAAAAGTTGTGTACCGCTAATATTAGATTATTTTTCAATCAAATCTATACTAATGTTAACATCTGCATGCATTTGAACTCGACAAATCCTTATTTCTATGGCTCAGAGTTTGTTATTAATATACAAAGAGTAAGAAATAATGAACTTAACTATAATTCCATTTCTTGTAGTTCCTGTTCAGCTGAAGAAAACTGGAATCAAAAATTTCACGTGGGTTGGAAAACATGAACTGTTTCCCTTTAAGTGTGATGTGAGAAGGGCAAACCCTTTACCCAAAATTTCCTGGTACTACAGTCCATCTACTCACTCCCGAGAGAGCTGTCAACGCCCATGGTTCCCTGTCTCCTGTCTTACAAAGGTAAGAATAAATTTTACGGTAAACAAATTTGTATACAAAATTTTTTCAAATGTATCTATTACTACAAATGTGTAGGCTAAATAGTATGGAGCTGAAGATGTATGTTACAAAAATGTTTCGAGACATTGGAGTTTCAGCGCCTGAGTTACCTCTACTCGGAATGAGCTTTTTGGACTTAACAGGAAAACCAGGCAGTTCCTAACAGGCACATTGAAGCTTGAACTCTTAAAAGAATCACATAGCGCCACTTTAAATCTTCAGATTACAAAATTATATATCTCAAAGCATCTGATGGTAGGTATAACTTGTTTTGATATACTCACATTCTCTCGAGAATTGCATAAATTATAATGAAATGCATTTCGGTCATACGAAATGTTAAATCTTGGTTTGCCCTATCTCAAGCTCATTCAAAAGGGTTCCCTCGGGACACACGCGTGCCAGTCACCATGTACAAGTTTCCTAGGCGATTTATAGGTCAAAAGAGTATCACACTCTTAACAGGAAGGTAACCTTAAGATAGACTGCAACACTCACAAGATTTGATACTGTAGCACTCCTGCCATTCCGATGTTATTTGGATAAGCATTCCAATTTATGCAGTACCAAAAGCCAAGGGTCCGCAGAGTAAAGCAAGATTGAGCATCTTTACCAAATATAGCACACACACTGTGTAATATTAGTTTAGCTAGTTCTGAAAATTTCTCTATCTGAACCCTATCGAATAAGCAAAAAATTAATTACTAAAAATTAATTACGAAAAATCCAAAATCATAAACCAAAAACTAGCTGTTAATTTTTCTAGCAGCAGCAAACATAATGTGCTTAATTTGTAATGAGTGAACTGATGACAATGTCCTAAGATACCACGTCAAGAAATACCCAGTGCTACATTGGACCTTTCCTAAGAGATTTCCCTAGAGGGTCTTTAAAATACAGAGCTTGATGTCATCTTACAGTCGGATTTGTACTACTATGGTGCGAATGTGTACTGCACAAGGGAGAGACATAGGGGAATCACTCCTTGTTTCCTCAATTTATTTGCATGCTTGTGAATTATGGGGCTTGTTTGATGGTTGGCAACTGAAATGGGTTGGTAGCACGTTGTTCTTCTACTTCCCCCCATTTAGCATCCGTATACGGTTCACCAGATGTTGTTGTTGTGAAAAATTGAGCAAGCAGCATCAGACAGCAATGGAGTATGGGGAAAATCGATTTTGCTAGAAACATATCAAGATTTCAAAATCGCAGGTTTCGTCAGCAGTCGATAGAAATAAAATCACAGCTTAACAATCCTCATTTGAACAACGATATGGTTTGGATGTCAAACTGTAATGCTCGTAAAAGGAAATAGAAATCTTTCTCCGCTGCAGTCAGCATAAAATATAACAATTCCATCTGAATAGCATTCTCGATGACACTGACTTGGCCGATGAATGCTCTCTAAGTGACATATGTAGCCAGCATTTGGAATTACGTGGCAGACACAGAACTGTCTGCGATCCTGTAGAACGTTTTCCCACAAACGATGTAAATTTCATGTAAAATAGCTCTTTGCCTGCAATAGCTTATGTTTATTGTCTTTTAAATCTCTAAAACATAAGCGCCCAGGGCGCTTATTTTAAAATTTCATCTGTGAGGGGGGCGCTTATTCGGCAGGGGCGCGTATTTAAGCAGGGGCGCTTATTAAATTGTCTTAAATTTTCCATTATAGCAATTTTTTTTTTGGAAAAAAAAATATAGCGCTTTTTGTTCGTTATCAGTTCCACTCATGTTTGCTAGTTATTAAACTCCTAAAGGTGCGAACAAAACAATAAGAACAACCCTGAAACAACGAAATATAACATAACTAAAGTATTTGGAAGCTATATAACAACAATGTCTTCGTCGGCTTCTTCATCGTCATCATCTACGGTTAAAAACTCAGGTGCAGCTTCCGCTATTTCGAAATGAAATTTAAAGAATCAAAAATTGTAAAGTCCCCATATTTGAAGTGAAAGACAAGTTTTAATGATAAATAGTGATATATTCTGTAGCCTTATTAAACTCACCTTTCCCCTGAGTGTATTGTTCTAAATAAGCGTCCCTTGTTCTTCAATGTTCTAAGTAAGCGCCCCTTTTCTCTGTAAGGGGGGGCTCTTATTTCAGCAGGGGCGCTTATTAAATAAAAACAGTCTAACCCCGGGGCGCTTATTCGGCCGGGGACGCTTATTCGGCCGGGGACGCTTATTCGGCCGGGGACGCTAATTCGGTCATCTACGGTATGTATGATTTCAACTTCATGGCAAAAAAAATAATAATAAAAAAATAATGGTTAGCCGAAAAGGCTCAATGAAAAGACAAATTCTTTTTGTCTGCAAAGCAACGATTTTGTTGCTTTGTTTGGGTTTTTTTGTTTTTTTGGGTTGTTTTTTGTTTGTTTGTTGTTGTTTTTTGCCATGGACTCTGAAATTGTATACGGATTTCAACTTCCTGTGTAGGTAACCTTTGCCCTAATACTAACTCCTAATCAAATGCTAATACACGAACCTTAACCACTCCTTGATTATTCTTAGCCTATCAAGTCTATTTGCTGTAATTAAACGCTCTGTGATTGGTGTGTTTCTGGTATTAATCAGGAATCATGTAAAGTGAGAATGAATTAATGTTGCAGATCGTCGTTCACTCTATCACGTACTATAAGTAAAAAGCAGGAGTCGTGGAAGATTCTGCAACACAGATAGAATACGTAAGGTGTCAGCTCTTGCGAACACTTGAAAACTCCACAAGGCTGTTTGCAAGGTGATGGAAACAATTTAACTTTCCAGTAAAAATAACTTTTGAAACTGTGGAGAGATGATTAGGTAGAGCCCAAGGTTAATTGTAAGGAAATGAATGAGGTTAACATTATTGTAACTATGCAAAAGTAGAAGGGTAATTGTTTTCAGTGTTACGTTGATGTAAAATAGAATTTGTTGTTGTAAATTTGGACCAGGCATTTATTAAGAGAAGAAGAAAAACATATTTCTTACAATATAAATCACCTTCGAATAGAATATGTTAAAGAATGACGATCTAATCAATCGATTAATCGATCAATCGATCAATATGTCTCTGTCGTCCTCAGTATCATCTTCAAAAAGCATAAATTCCGAAGGTGCAGCTGTACGTCTTTGGTGTCCAACTTTTTTGAAAATGATCTTTCATCGTACTCTTCTTCTTTTTAGCCCATCCATATTACACTGTGAGATTATTCATATCTGGTGCATATCTGGACGTGGTTTTTGCAAGAGATATTTTTAGCAAACTGTCAGCATCTTTTAGGATGGACGCTTAATTGATAACTGGCAGTACTGCTCTGTTGTCAGTCCCGATTTTAGCCGTCTTCTTCAATCTAAGATGAGGGCTAGATCAATATTTTCGAAGAGGTAACTAACACAAGCCACACTTTCGTTGGTCAAGTATCGAGGTGAACCGCGCTTCAGATTCTATTGTTTTGCAAAGAGTACTCGTGTGACATTTGGTAAGTACCATCGTACATCAGGATATCAGGTTGTGTACATTGACAAGTAATGGGCATTCCCTTGAATTTGGTTTTGTTATGACGAGATGTTTAAAATTGCTCTCATTCTTTCAGATCAATGAGAAAGACGTCTTTTAACAAAGTGTCACTTTGCAATGGTGTGGTCCACTAGAAACAATACACTCACGCATCTGCCACAAAACCCACTTTTCTTCAAAGAGTGACGATAGTCTTCAGTTACCAGAAACTGTCAAGTCTGAAAACAAAGAATGTTTTGTAGTGGATGGCTGTTAAACTGTGTCAATTAGAGGATAACATATGAAAGGAAAAATTGTAGCTGTTTCATGGAACCTGTTAGGTTTTCAAGCTTGAAGTCATCTAATTTTATTACATCGCAAACTACATAAAGGCCTCAGCGGTTACAGTTCCGCTTTTTATCAAACGTTTAGGTAGCCTACTTACGGTTCTTAGTTTGGTTTTTGAGTTGTCAGGACATGAGTTGCAAAGTGCTGTGATGACTTCAATATAACGTAGGTTTAAGAGCGGAGAATAAAATGACAAGCGAAACGAACAACAAGGCATGGACGTTTTGAAATTTCTATCTGATTGTCAGACTGTAAAATCGATGCACAACAATGGACGAAAACATCGAATGCGGTTTCTTCCATAGATTAGAATTACAAACGATCTGAATGTTTTGACGTCAATAGATATGTTTCTTTCTGACTGGGATGTGTTTAGATGCATGAACTAAGCAAAAGACGATAGATGACGATAAAAGATGAATTGCAATAAGTTACGCTAACCTTATTTAAAACAATGCTACAAACCAGAGGCTCAATCTTAGGCTTCGAAACAAGTTGGCTTGTTGGTAAATTAAACGTAAAGGCTATGATACGGTAGAAAATCACATGCCGTTACTAACTGCATGGTGAGGTAGGATTGCGACTTTCTTTCCTCGCCGCCTTCATCCTTTCGAAATTCTATGCTGTTAACCCAAAATACAATTAAGTCACAAGTCATTCAAAGTAAAAGTTGGATGTTCTTTCCAACCGCTTTTGGCATCAGGACCATCTTTGTGTTAATGCTATGAGAGGTAGAAAAAATGCAACCGATGTCATACCAAAGGAAATCATAATGTACACGAAAAAGGAGATAGGTTGATGGTATGCTAGATAAACGTCGCAGTCAGTGTTGAAAGAGAAGTGAACGCTAGCATAAATGAGAAATTGCAACCTAAGTCGCCGACAATCCAGAAAGAATGTCACGAGCTGAAGCAAAAAAATAACAGCTGATAATATTAAAAGGGAAATTTAACAGCTTGGATATGATTTTAAAACGAATGATAGTACAAATATTTTTAGTTGGTGAAAGAGTTTGAAGGCGAAAAGAAAATTTTCAGGAACAAAAGTGATGACAGACTTTTGTCATGAGTTAGTAAAATGATATGAGTAATAATACCGACCTCATCTAAATATAAAATTTTAAAACTATTTTGAATTCCATGATCAAAGACATTTATTTCAAGATATACATAGTAATAGAGACCCAATGAATCTAAAAAAGGGAATAAAAAACCCTCAAATAAATGAAAGATCGAAAAGTTCAGCTATGAACAAGATAAGATCTGAGGAAATTACAGCAAAAGGTAAACAGATACGTTAGAAATTTGTTTAAACTAAAGTTTCTGTAGAGGAAAGACGATAAAAGATTCTTCTCACGTAAAAGGATGACAAAACCATGATGGTACAAACTATCAAGCAATCTCACCCCCGTTTATTCCAAGCAAAGCATTTCTGGGAGTCTTCCTGAACAGGACTTGGAAGTGAATTGAAGAAGCAACAAACAGAGCACAGTTTGGTTTCCGGCCTTGAAGGGAAACAGTGAATGCAATCTATATTCTAAGACAGAAAGGGAAAGAAAAAGAAGTTGACACGTTAGGTTTGTAGACTTAAGCAGCTTTTGACACTGTGTGAGGTAAGGCCCTTCGAAAAATGTTGTGATCAATCGATATCAGCAAAAATGGTAATGAGTATTATCAAAAACATTTATGACAACACAGAATGTGATGTTGTTATCAATGGACACTTAACAAATGTGTTTACAGTGGATGTTAGGTGTTTGTCAAGGGTATCTCCTTTCGCCAGCATTATTTAGTGTCTCCGTAGAAAATGTCATAGATAAGTTAGAAAACACATTTCCTCCACTTACAAACGAGAAACAACTGTTAGCTGACGTTACCTATGCCGGTAAGACTACCTTGATTGCAGCAATGTATGAACGATCTCATCAGATGTAAGGTCTGTAGTTAGAGGATTAGTGAAGCTTTTTAATATTTGTGGAGGCGTAGAGTGAGGTCAGGTAATGTATTGGATCTCATAAGATGCAAGGTTTGTAATCAGAGGATTTGTGAAGCTTTTAATATTTGGGGAGGCGTAGAGCGAGGTCAGGTAATGTCATGGATCTCATAAGATGCAAGGTTTGTAGTCAAAGGATTTGCCAAGCTTTTAATATTTGGGGCGGCGTAGAGTGAGGTCAGGTAATGTTAGGCTAATCTGACTTGGTACGTAGTCCGTGGCCTTCAAAAGGCTGTTGAAAGGTTGCTTTCAAAAATTGTGACTTCATAAGCCTCATTATCAACCTACCTATCTGCATCTTTTCCTCGCAGCTGTATTAGGATATAGGAAAGAGAACACTCAGTTCTACCAGAGAGAAAGGGAACGCTACATCTTAACTCGCTAGCGGTTTTCAACTTCCTTTCGGAGTGTCCACTTGCATGGGACATGCCTGCTCCCTTCAAGTCGATCAAGAGTATTGAGGCGTTCGAGAGTAAGGGTTTACTCCCTAACTAATGTTTGGATATGTACCATAGACTTACAGGACGCGATGAAGTGTTCTTTCATTTCGTTATCTTGATTGCTGAATTCCTAATATTTGGTTCTACTATGTTTGATAATGTAAGCTAATCTGCTTTCT
Organism: Carybdea cf. marsupialis auct. non (Linnaeus, 1758); assembly: GCA_010016065.2. NCBI lineage: Eukaryota > Metazoa > Cnidaria > Cubozoa > Carybdeida > Carybdeidae > Carybdea > Carybdea cf. marsupialis auct. non (Linnaeus, 1758). The sequence goes on along the minus strand of JAAAKL020001578.1, from coordinate 21,973 downwards.
TCGTCTCCTTTCATCACTTTCTTGTATTCAAAATATGTATAGTTCAAGTCCTTGGAAGGTAGAAAATTACTAGTTGGGTTTGCAATGAAATCGTTTAAGGAGTCATCATCAGCTTTCAAGGATAATGTCTTTTACATTCTTATCAGTAGTGAGAAGAAGTAGCTCCTTTTCAAAACAAACTTGGACTATGTAACAGAAGGAAATTGCACGTTTTTGTATCGTAATCTCAAAGCCTTCATTTTCTCGAATCAAAATTCATTACAGACATTTAGAGTGACTAGGAGCAGTGTTGCAACTACTTTTCACCCAAATGAATTCAGTATTCCAAGAAACACGGTCAGGGAAAGACATAAACTAGGTTAAAACCTGTCAATCACCATAAGAAAATTAGAGGGGATATAGCTCCCAGCCCCCAAAGTGGTTGCGGCAGTGAATAGGTGCATGACGTAAGGTCTCCCTTCAAAGCAAAGAAATTGTCTTGGTTTCGGTAAACTTAAAGACATAGTGCTAAATAGACGAGGTCTAAAACCTTCTCCCACGAGAACCGAATTTCGGGTCTTGAAGACTTGATCGCAATGGTATCTTAAACTACTAAAAGCACGTACACTTTGCAACACTCATTTCAACTAAGAGTAATGACTGTTTAAAACTGCTGGAGTCCTGAAGGAAACACAGTTCAGTTGGTCAGTTCATAACCTTACGAACTATGGTTCAAATAGCTACGATTTAATAGACATACTGTAACTTTGGCAATGGTGTATTCCAGGGGCGGATCCAGCGTTTGAGTTTTGGGGGGCCATTTGGAAAAAATATAGGTACGCCCAGGCACTCAGCCAACGGTGTAGCAGAAAAGCCTATATGAAACTTTGAAATTTTAACGTTTGGGGGCATGCCCCCTGGCCCCCCCCTCTGGATCCGCGCCTGGTGGATTCCAACGTTCGTCTAGGATATCATCATAAGGTCTTCGATGGGGTCTTGAAAGTGTGGATTTGGCTTAGAAAAGTTTGATAAATAATCATGATGCAGAGAAAACAATTAAATTTTATGGGCATTCCCATCGTTAAGAAGGAAGTTCATAAATGAATAAAAAAATGCACTTCCCATTTAAATGATTATATATGTTGAAATTAGCATATATGTTTCAGGGTTCATAGAGTCTATCAATTATTGGACGCTGTTTAGCAGTGGGCCTGATACTGAAACTAAACTAAACATATAATGAAACTATCAATTTACCTATTAATAAATAAAGAGTAGTGGGGTGTATTAAGAACGCCTTCCATTTGGACAAGCAGGCAGAGTCCTTGCCATCGGAGGGGCTGCGCCGCTCAGTAGCACCGCTTCTCAAATCTCAAAGACAGGTGCTAATCTCGACCCTAGCAGTGTAGTCGAGAGGCTTAACAACTAATATAAAGCTTATAGACTATATTTTAGCCAGTCTGCAAGTTATCAGTGGTGTGACAACATACTCTCACATCACGGTGTCTAAGGTGAATACAAACTTCTACCCAAATGCAGCATTTCTAAACGTTGTCAGTACGTGGTTCCGATTTGCCCAGTGTTGAAGACAGACGAATAATTATCTAATAATCAATTACAAGATATTTACAATCAATTTCAAAGAACATTACATGACATAAATGAGATCACAATTAAAATACAATAACAATTAAAATTACATGACATAATTAAAGTACAATTACAATCACCACTACAAGAAAATCTCAATAATACACACTATTTTAATTACTCACAAATTTGTAATTAATTACATTAAACTCAACTAAATATTGTAAGTTTCTCACCTCTGTTATATTATACCGTATATCATTAAAAAGAGAAAGGAAAGGAGAGTACATTGAAAGACTATTTAAGCTAATAAGTTTAAATATTTAACACTCAAGACAATTTTAATGATTGACGTATTCGAAATGCTTAATCACCTTGGTGTAAAAACCGCCTCCTTATTGGAACCAATAATTCGAGACTCATCTTGCTGTCACTGTCATGGGACTGCCTTAATTTGACTTATCTGGGCAACAGCACTATTTAATCTGGATTCTTCTAGAAAATTCTTTAACTTTCCAGAACATTCTGTAATCTTCCAGAACATTCTATAACCTTCTAGAACATTCTAGAATGTTCTGTCAGGTTCTATAGGATTCTAGAAACTTCCAGAAGTTTCTATAGAACACACTAGAAATTTCAGGAATGTTCTAGAATATTCTTTTACTTTCTAAGGATCTCTGTATAAACAAGACGAATTATATATAAGGCAGGAAAGTAGGCATTTAAGGAACTTTCATCGAAGCAAGGAACACAAACTATAAATAGAGTAATTGATGATCTGTTAATAGATTATTCGATATTGAGCAACCTATCATCTCTGTGAAATACAACAGTCACAAAGTTCAATTTATGTTTGATGACTTACTATGTGAACTGTTCAGCTTTTAAGAGTGCCCTATTCTGGGGAATAAAAACCAATCTTCTACTATCACAGCCTAAGGTAGTCAATAGTAGAATTTTCTTACCAGAAAATTAGGAAATTGTGTCACCGAAGCGAATCCATGACCTACGCATTGGGGAGGTGTGCTCTACCTATTGAGCTAGGTGAACCCCACTGATAATTTACTTTATTTGTATAAGCTCCCTTATGTCCGCATTCCTCTTGCCTCTACTCCATAAATACCGTCGAAATTTGCACACAAAACAGTGGTGTGTATGACTATGAAGAGAACCCACGAGACGCTTCAGTCTCAAAACGTTTACTCTATTAAAAAGTTTGCTCTATTTCTCTAGCACCGCATTTACTCCTAATATTTTACCGATTGGATATTTAACATCCAGGTCTACGCAGTGCTGGAGGTCAGTTTCTCTAATCCCCCTGTGTGTGATTTGATCATTGAAGGATTGTCAAGCTCTCCATCAATCCGTCCAACGCCCACTGAAAGTTGCAAAGTGTCCGAAGCCCACTGAAAGTTGCAAAGTGTTCGAAGCCCACTGAAAGTTGCAAAGTGTCCGAAGCCCACTGAAAGTTGCAAAGTGTCCAAAGCCCACTGAAAGTTGCAAAGTGTCCAAAGCCCACTGAAAGTTGCAAAGTGTTCGAATTCCACTGAAAGTTGCAAAGTGTTCGAATTCCACTGAAAGTTGCAAAGTGTCCGAAGCCCACTGAAAGTTGCAAAGTGTTCGAAGCCAACTGAAAGTTGCATAGTGTCCGAAGCCCACTGAAATTTGCAAAGTGTTCGAATCCCACTGAAATTTGCAAAGTGTTCGAATCCCACTGGTAACATGTTTTCTCCAGTATCTTTTTAAACATTTCAGATCATCTCTTCCTCAAAAACGTTTTTCACCGTAATCTGATAACAAATTATAATGAAAACAAATCTAATTACAAAGAAAATCAGAGCTGACTATAAACACTTAGATCATTATTTCGTGAAAACGATCTTTTAGTAGTTCATATATGTCAAGTTCTGTAATCACGGGCTGCATTCCTTCAACGGAAAAGCGATTTCGAGCTTTCCGACAAGATTTGGTGTCGACTATACAGAGTTAGCTTCACCACGCCCATCCGACGTAGCTTCAGCCTCCAACATAGAACAGAGACCCAAAACTTTACCTAAAAGAGGAATAGGATATCCGGACACCTCAAAGAGGAGGGGAAGTGTGACGTCATGGTTTTGAAAATGTTTCATTTTTAAAAAATTTTTTTAGTAGGCGAAGTACCATACAAGGCTAACAAAAGCCACTCATTGTATGGACTAAAATAGAGGTGAACAATATAGATAGTAAGAAAGAGAGGGGAAGGAACAACTAACATAAAGAAAGGAATTCTGGAAAAATTCTCAATTTTCATGTTGCCCTATTAGTAGGAACGTCAATGGCCAAAATTGAGAGTGTTGCCCTTTCCCAACACGTACTCTGAGTATTGTCAGACGTAATAAACTTTTCAGTACCAAAATGTTTTCGCTATTTCGTGCAGTTTTAAATTTCGATTTATTCCTGATGACATCAACAGTTGCCTCATTCTGGAAAAATGTCTTTAAAAAATCACGTATAACTACGGATAGCTTTACGTGAGACCAAAACTAAAATGGCAGTTCGGTTCCTTGAAACAAAATAAACAAAAAGTCAAAACATTTCTGACCACTGGAGGTACACTTTAAAGAGTCTCAGGACATGGTCCGACTAAAAGCGATGAGCAACAACAATGAGGTTTTTTGCGATCTCATTATTTATGAGACTACAGCGGGTAGGGTTTTGTTTTCACGCATGAACGGCTGTTGAACATGATTTTAACTCCCATTTTAGCTAAGTTTATCTGCACAAGCGCTACCTAATAATCTGCAAAGCTGGACGTCCATCATCTGCACATCGAATGTCAGGACATTCAACATCTGGATACTGAACATCTGGGTAGTATACAATCATATGAAAGAAAAGAATATCGTGTATTCTGCCTACCTACCTTATACAAGAGAATGGATGTCCAGAAGGTAAATGTCAGTCTGATGGCTGTTAGGGTGGCATATACATATCATAACGCAACTTCCCAGATGGTAACATATTATGCGGCAACTTCCCCAGATTGAAACATTCTATGCAGCAACTTCCCAGGTGGAAACATATTATGCAGCAACGTTCTGGGTGGCAACATTTTGTACCGAAACTTTCCCATGTGGGAACATTCTATAGGGCAACGCCCCAGAAGGTAAAATATTATGCGGCACCTTCTCCAAGTGGGAACATTCTATGCGCTTACTTCTCCGAGTGGGAACATTCTATGTGCTTACTTCCCAGGTGGAAATATTTTATGCGGCAACGTTCTAGGTGGTAACATTTTATATACAGAAACTTCCCCACGTAGGAAGATTCTGTGCGGTAGCGTCCCAGACGGTAAAATATTATGCGGCAGCTTACCAGGTGGTAACGTTATATGCATCAACTTCCCAAATGGTAGCATATTACAGTATGCAGCAACGTTCCAGGTGGTAACATTTTGTACAGAAACTTTCCCAAATGGTAACATATCATGTGGCAACGTTCTAGGTGGTAACATTTTGTACAGAAACTTCCCCAGACGGGAACATTGTATGACGCAATTTCCAAGATGGTAACATATTATGCGGCAACTTCCTAGGTGATAGATATTTGGATGGTGAGCGTGCAAGTAGTTACTAGGTGGATGATAACTATCTATTTGCAAGAACGTAACTATTTGGGTGGTAGTCGTGTGCTTTTCAACTGACCACTTGATAACTACTTGTCCTGGTGAACACCTATTGCATTTCAAAAACAGTATCGAGTCACCATTATTATTACTAAGTTACGAAAGGTTTCCGAAATTTTCTAGACAATCTTTTCATTCAACATGAAGAACGAAAAAGCACCTTCAGTCAATACTTAGATTCGATCTGTTAATCAGATCTAGTAACAAAGATCTTTCTATCAACAAAATAGGTATAATTAAAGCCAACTGGGTCGATTTGATTACTAATTACAGAAAATGAATAGTGAATTATGAAATACAACAATAGAAGTTTAATTTTGCATAAGATAAGAAGTTTCGGATGCTACCTTAAGTCAATACGGATGGAAAGCGATGACGTCACAAATCAATAGTTTTGCAAATAGGACAATTTGACTCAAGATATCTAAAGGCAGCCCTGGAATACGCTGTTTGCCAAAATACCTGTGGTGTAGTGTTTACACTATTAGGCGTTTGAATCTCAAAAATCTCATGCTCAAAACTCTGTTGATATTCCTTGGATCCTTAAGTTAGGAACCAGCATCAAATTATAAAGTTTTCTTAGAGAGATGAAAATCTTTGAAACCTGATAACTCCGTGTTGGGAAAGGGCATCTCTCTCAGTTATGGCCATTGACGTTCTTACTATTAGGGCAACAGGAAAAGTGAGCATTTTTTCCCAAAACTTCAAACATTTTCAAAACCATGACGTCACACTTCCCCTCCACATACATCTAAAATTAACCAATCAAATGTGTTGACATCCAATTCTAATCACATCCAGCATTTCTAGGACAAACACATGACAGCTGTCAAATGCCAAATGAACCCAGATTGATCTGATCACAGGAAACTGGAAAAAGGTGATTGTCATTCACTAATGTTTGGTCTCATTATGGTGATGACGTGATTGAGACCGCCACCTTATCATTGGAAATTTTAAGTCAACATTACAGATACTCTTCTAAGAGTTTTAAAATATCATAATGGCGACCAGTGTAAGCAAGACGGCAATAGCAGCAATTGGGCCCCATACTACGGGCATGATCTCAAGTGAACGGTTTTTATGAAACAAGAAAATTGTTGCTTACGGAGGTAAAATCATCTGCCTCGCCGTGCCTGACGTCTATCCATGCTATGCGAAACTCATTTTATTCGCCATTGAAACAAAAAAGGACGATTAAACAGAGAGGAAGTACATCACGTTCAAGGAGGAAGCTGAGAGTCGTGCAGGTCGTGGCTGCCATGACCGCAAAAATTAACAATATGAGAAAAGAGAGACCAATTGACTATGGAAACATCAACTTGTAATCAGCAAAAATCCGATAACATTTAAAAACAGTATAAGTCAATAAGAAAAGCTCCAACATGTTAGCAAAAATAAAATTATATATTTCAAACCCTGTGTACTGAATAATACCTACAGATCGAGTCAGAACTGAAATCAGTGTAAGCCACGTTCACCTACGTTCTCCGTATTTTTTGACATAGCTAATAATACAACTCTGAACTCTGAAAGTCTTTAACTCCTGTACTCTGTTAAACTCCGAAACTCTGACCCTCAGGTCAAAAGTCATTATCTGTGAAATTTGCATCAAATTAACAAGTGCTCAGTCAAATTAATGAGCGTGCCGTACGATGCAGCAGATAATTACGTATTTGTCTTTTGCTTATAAATCTGATCTGTTGATAAGTTATTGAATACCTTAGTTCATTGTAAAATAGGATCTGAAAATGCGAATATTTGTGTATTGTCAGGCATCTAATTTTTGTAGAAAATACAAGGTCATCATGGAAGACTGTCGAATCAAATTTACTCTTTATAACGTTTTAATTTTATGTTGTATGTCTTTTAAACGTTTGAGAGACGTATGATTGCATTGATTCTGATGCATACTTTACTTGTCTATCTACAACACAAAATTTGAAAAGGTTAATTCTGTAGTACGATATGAACTCACAAGATCGACTACAACTTCTTTTACATTTATTTTTTCATCTTTTTTTACATTTAATTTGTCATCTTCTTTTACATATATTTTTTCATCTTCTTTGACATTTATTTTTTCATATTCTTTTACATTTATTTTTTCATATTCTTTTACATTTATTTTTTCATATTATTTTACATTTATTTTTCATATTCTTTTACATTTATTTTTTCATCTTTTTATACATTTAATTTGTCATCTTCTTTTACATATAGTTTTTCATCTTTTTTACATTTTCTTTTCAGCAAGCTTCTAAGTGAAACCGGTTTAAACATGCTAAGGACACAGAAAAAATGCATATCCTTTCGAAAAGTTTGGGAATGTGAGAACCTGCGACTTATTTTGATTGCAAAGATGGGTGTCGTTTAGTTGCCAGGTGTAAAAACTCAATTTCCTACACAACAGGATTAAATTTCCTTTCTCAAGTCACATTGCGCAGAGAGGGATGTTTCTGAATCGAGTAGAGCTCACTCACTCACTAATCCTCGAGCACCGTGCGGTGCGTAGAGCCAACTTGCAACACAAGTATTCGCCAGTGCTGACGATCGGCAGCGAGCTGCTCCGCGTACTTGCTTAGTTCGTGTGATAAAAGAACAGGGTAGCCCGTCCGCAGGAGTGTTTGAACGTTCCATGTTGCAACCCGAGCTTTATTTCGTAGATTCAAGATTCGTAGTCCTAGGTCGGTCCGACGTCCATTACCGAATTGAGCAGTTTGGTTTGTGTTTCTAGTTGAGTAATCGAGTAGAGCGCGATGTCGATATTCACTGATGGAGGACTGGGAGCTAATGTAGCGACCAGAGACAAATGTTATGTATGTTATCATCATACATATGGGTAAGCTAGTTCAGGTGCTAAAGAATACAGCAAGAATACAACTGATAAGAGTTCGGGTGGTAACATATATTCTATTTTTACGTTATCGTTTCATATCTGACAATAAGATAATTGGGTTCAATGTCAAAGACGCATAACTTTAATTTATGCCAAGCCTTGAAATTATATCTTAACAAGATCTAGTTACGAAATTCATGGTAATTTGATGTCTAATCGCTAAATGGCTGCTTGGGTTTGATTTTTTAGTAAGTTGAATACTATAATTCTATTGGGGAAACTAATGAATGTGAAGAAGGGGACAAAAATCTAGTGAATGCCTTTCTGTATAAGAGCAAACACTGATCTGTAAAAAGCACTGGATCGAGCATCTTCCGTGTCAAAGTGAAGTCAGTCGTTGGAAGCCATTTCAGTCCCCATCAAACAAAGCTTATAAACAATGTTACGTTACATGGCGGACTTTCCCACGCTATTTTAACTTCTGGGGACTAGTATTCGTGAGCACACTATTTGCTGTTGGAAAAAATGGTAAGCTCGATCTAGTTTATTTTAGAGATAAGTGATTTGAGCCCAGCGGGAGTAAAGATTGGGTTTTCATTTTCCTTAACAGGTCTAGAACACTGAGAGGAAAGAGATGTCGACACAAAATATAACCAAGCTAAATGGGCACTTACCAGAGTCGTTCTCGATGAAAATTGCCCTTTATAAATCTTTCCTTGACACTTCACATGTTACTGGTGTTGTCTAACTAAAGTGGGCAATTATCTAGGATCAATTCTTTACCATGATGCATAAAAAACTCACAAGATTAAACTTTTCTTTTTATATCCAGACTATTTTGATATATCTTGCCTATCCGCTTATCATCTAAGACGTAAATAATGAAGCAGGCCAAAAAACATGGTCAAAGTCAACAGCTAAGAACCTGGTCCTCATTTAGCGCCAAAAGTAAATGTGGTGTGGCCAATGAGGAAACTCGCTCAAGATCACCTGTGCCTTTTAAAAAATGCATTGAGGGCAGATGCACAATTTCAAATCTAGAGACATTTGCAATCTTGTCTCAGACTAGGAGAATTTGAAATAATAAGTTTTGAAAGGATAGCGGAAAATAGCAAAAATTTCAACAACGGTATCCCTTTAGTATCATCATTTTATAATTATTTATATAAATTTATATATTTTTGTTTTAATTTATTTATTTGTTTACTGTTTACCATTTTATATTGATCTATTTATGTAGAAGAAGAAGAAGAAGAAGAAGAAGAAGAAGAAGAAGATTACCTTTCCAGATTGTGAAGAAAAAAATTCTCAGTCATAAGATATGTACATTTGGGGGCGCAATAGGAAAGCATGTCTTTACCTTAATATGCCATCCCCATCCACATTTCTCCTTCAACGCTTCAAAACCCTATATCAAGAGCATTGGATTTCCATTGTCAATATCATTGTCAAGATGATCATCGATTGGGGGATTAGGGGCTTAAAAAGACGCATTCCTCCACCTTTTTGAAAGAGTTGACATGATATTATTGCCCTGGAAAAAATCCGAGTGAGTATTTCGTTCAAAGTCAGTGTTGGATTGTTACTCGACGTCTGGTAATCGATTTTAAATCGACTCTGTACTCGATTACAGGTGTGTTTGTCGATCAGTCGCCTCTTGCGTAATAGAAGATATTGAGCCGCCGTGGTCTAGTGGTTAAGGAATCGTACTCACATGCCAGAGGTTATGAGTTCGAATCCCACCTAGCCCTATGTAAAGACTATCGATTGGGGAAGGCGACGGGAGACCACCCCTGTAAATGTGCTCTCTCCCAAGGACATTGCTCACTTTGCCTGTGCAATAGGCTACGCTAGAAGTTTAAATATAAGTTACAACAAAACACACGAACTGCCCCCCCCCCATCCCCCCCCCCCCCCCTGCAACGCGCTGCCAGCTACAGGCCTGCCTTAAAGTATGTCCTATTTCTCTATGATGCCGTGTCTTCCGTGTCTTTTAAAGGACTCCAGTGCGTTATCATTCGGCGGCTTATTTTCAAGAGAGGAATCCATTAGCAGCCGATACTAAGCTAGTAGAAAAATAATCTAAATATCGATAAATCTGAATCTACATTCATTGATGGTCCATGCAAACATTAGACTCCGTTGTTTGATCGCATATACGCGTCCTTTCTTTTGTCCCCTAGAATTCAAAGAATACCTATCTTGCTTAGAAATGATAATGGTGAAAATATTATAATTAAATGACAAAGATATTGATTCTTCGTGTGTAAATCTAACTAGACAGTTTTCAAACGCACCTCCTGTAAACCGAAATATATAAGAACTAACAGTAAATTGCTTTTTCTAAGTTACGGAAAGATCTCAGTGTAAGCAGTTGTACTCCATGAAAGTAAGATTACCGACAGAAAATTGGAGCGTGTGGCCGTGTGGTCTGAAAGCTTGCTTTGAAAAGCCACCGACCCGAGTTCGATTCCAGGGCTGGGAGGCTTTAACAACTTCTCTTTACCATAGTCACGTGGCCAACCCAGTCTATGTGAGGGAAATTGGGGAGACGGAAACTCAAGAAGCCCGTCGGATGGATTGTACCTGTGTTTGTACAGCCCAGCCTTGTCACACATGTGTCACGCTGAACATGCTTGAAGAACACGTGAAGGGTACCAGTGACTGTGGTTTACTCAGCCACTTTCACTCTAATTCACAGAGTAGGTTGCTGAGCTGATCGAACAGTTGAGCTCTCATACGTCGTATCGACGGGAGAATCCCTCATCGACAGAAAATATTTACTCACCCAAAAAAATTTTTGAACTTCTGATTTTCATTCGTGACGTTACACGTAAGTACCCCATAAAATCGATCTAAAATATGTCTGGAGGGCATGGTGGAAGGAAAGAGAAAACGAGGAAAGCCATACAAGCGCTGGTGCGACAAGATTTATACTTGGTCTCAGCTAGACTTAAACCAAGTAAACACGACAACAGAAGAGTACGCACGTACGTTAGTACGCAATATGGTTTTACCGGAGATAGCGGAATATGATACGTCATAAAAGTTTGAATGATCAGGTCCATATCTAAAATGGGTGTGGTTGGGGGAGGGAGCATTGGACTTAAAATAAAACAGTGTGGAGAAGTGTTTTGCGTGTGTTAACTTTGAGAAAGGGAGGAATATGTCTTCCAACGCTAGACAGCTGCAGATGCCATCAAAGTCTTCCTTTAATGAAAAGGGAAAGTGTGACGTCACGATTTTGAATATTTTTGAATTATGGAGAAAATACTTGTTGTTCCAATACAATCTCCATGTTGCCCTTTTAGCAAGAACGTCAATGGCGAAAAGTGAGAGTGATATCCTTCCCCAACACTGAGAAATCATCTGTCAAAGTTTTAAATCTCTCTTACAAAGCCTTATTATTTGATGCTGGTTCCTAACGTAAGGAGCCAAGGAGTATTGACAGAGTTTTTAGCAGAGATTTTTGAAATTGAATCGCCTTTACTTTAAACACTATCTACACTATAAGTCTTTTGGGAAACAGTCTATTTCAGGGTTGTCTTTAATCATCTGGAGTCAAGTCTTACTTTGACCCAAACTTTTGATTTGTGACGTCATCACCTTCCCTCTGTATTGGGTCGACTTGCGTTGTACATGATTGTTCTGGTTATTTCGTCATATTGATAAGGCAGTGCATCATAGCACACTTTTATTCACTTTGTCCATTGCTTTGAGACAAGTGCTGCAAAATGTTGCTTGCTGAACTGTCCTCATCAACACTTTCTGCGTGGACATTTCCACCTTCTCAGGTGATATGTCCTCGTAAAACATTGGCAATCATGTCCCCTCACAGTCTCCTGTCCTTCGTTGAGCTCCATAGCTGAAGCTCACTCTTCCCTGCCCACTTTGATAACATTTTCAGGTAAGTAATTCTGGGCCTGGCTCTTCCTCGTTTTTTCGTCAACCTTTTCTGTCACAGCCAGTCCTTTATTCCTCAGTATGTGCCTGTTGTGACTGAGTATAGACATCGGTGTTGTAAAATCTCGAAGGTGAAAAGTCGTGGGACCACGGGGAATCGAACCCACGGTCTCCGTATTGCGCAATACGTCGCTTTTCCTCTAAGCTACGGTCCCTTACCAACGAGAGAGAGAAATTTGGAATGTCTATTGTTTAGATATTGCGTCACTACATGCCCTCGAGATGACAACTGCCTCTTCTTTATTATAAGTAGCAATTTTTGTCACACCCTGCTCCACTCAAAACTTTGCCATCTGCTGTGTTCAATAAATCGGGAGAATTCGACGTAGCATCCGTATCTATGTTACCTATAGGAATGTATTGGCTCAGCATATATAAATCTTCTATGTGCGATCGTTACCTCCACAGCACTATAAGGATGTGAAACGTGGACTCTTAACCAAAGTTAAGAAACAAAATTGATGCACTTGATATCAAATGTTTTCGGAGAATTCTCGGAATAGTCAAATGATTTTGCTAGTTGTGAAATTGAACGCAAATACGGCAAAGTCAACAGCCTTTTGGACATTGTTAAAACTCGGAAGCTCAAATGGTTTGGGATTGTTACAAGGACAAACAAAGCCTGCTCCATATCTTATTATGCACGGGCAAGTAGAAGGAAGCGGGAAGTTAGGAAGACCCCCAAGAATATGGAGCGACGATATCAAGCAATGGACTGGTCTCAGCTTGACGGAAACACAGAAGAATTCAAGAAGGAATGAGCTGGAAGGCGGATATTCATGTGAGTGCACCAACGGTCTCCACATAGGCTACGGTCATAATGATCATGATTGGCTCGGCAAACCCCATACTAAATGGGTAATATCTGGTAAAGCAACCTAGTTATGAAAATTAGGCTACAGTTATTTCGAGCAACTGCGCAGTTAATCCTGCATTACAGCAGTTCAACGTAGCCACGTATTGAGAGAGAGGTTGGATGGTACGTACACAAGGATACTCCGACAGGTGTATTTCACATGGAGAGACAAGATAACCAGCAAGGAACTCTAAGGTAACACTGAAGAACTGTCAAGAAAAATACGAAGGGACATGCTGAAATAGGCAGGGCATGTATACAGAGACCATTACGTCGTTCCCTCTACTAATGGAATGACTGCCAAAGAGCAACAAAACTAACGTATAATGGCAAACTGCATTGCAACACTGGTGTCAGTGATATCAACGATCGCGAGAAGAACCACTATATTTGGCACCAATTTCTTCCAACCGTCTTCAAGGCGCCGACCGGAAATGATAAACTTTACTGTTAAGATTTCTGTTAGTTATTTGCTACTTTATATTTTCATTTATAATAAAAATGAGTGATATTATTAAAATAGAAATTGTATAAAATGCTGTAATCATGTGCTTGTATGGTTAACATATTCATTCATAAAAAATGGTGTTATCAAATGCACGGTCCGTGCAGAATCCAAGCAATGACCGCAGTTCGGAGAGAGTTTATTGCATTTTAATTTTGGAACTTACTGAAACAATCATTACATTTGGAAGGAAGCTCAGTTTCTTGATCTCTCTTGACAATGTTCAGGATCAGGTTCTGGACCAATTTACATTTCAGCCTCTTTCTAAACTATTTTTATCATAAAGAGGCCATATACTGAAGGTCGACCATGCTTCATGCCATGGCGCTTGTTACGTCATGTGGCAACTTATACGCAAATTACGAAGGTTTCCAAGCTTTCATTACTTATGAAATCGTATGATGTAACACAAAATAGTAGGGTTCATATATTGTCGCCTCTTTGAGAACAAAACGGCTGATAGCGAGGCTAAAAAGCAAGATGGTCCAAGAACGCAAGATGGCCTGCAACAAACAACGTATCTTGTGGCTATCATTGTTTTCTTTAAACTCCGTTGAAAAGAAAATACCACACCTACAGGCTTTCATGACTTGTGGTGTGTTGTCTGATACTAATGTAAATTTAAGATCTCATTTATACTCACAAACTTGTTGCAAAGGAGGAAGAAAATCTCATTTTTTAGTCCCATTGAAGCAATAAATCGCAGCTTGAACAGGTTTCATAATTCAAGTACTAAAGCAATGATCACATTGAGCTTAGATAGAAGAAGAAAACAGAAATTAAGATCCGTCATCTGTAGAAAGGGATGAATCACGCAATCTCGCTGGTTGTGTTATCATGTTAACAGAAATCCCGAAGAAATCTTATCATTTCAAAGGAAGTCTCTTACATCCCTGTAATACATGATTTACCCCTTGATCCGAACATTTTTAGAGGGATCCTCAGAGGTCAACCCTTCTTTCAAAGAATGGTTGTTCGAGCCAATGATAGATACAATTCAGGCATATACATCATTGCTCTGAACTACCGAATCCGTCTACCGAGGGTATTTATTTGTCAAATAACCAGTTGCTCTTCCGACTATAAACTCCCTGTCAATACTTAACACATTATTAGATTAAGGGCTTTTTATCGAACATCTACGCCGGGTATCTGTAGTTTGTCATATGATCTCTGGGGAAAGAGGAAATTCAAGAAAATTGAGTCCATTTCCTCCATCTCCAATGTAAACGCACCACATGTCTATCCAGTTGTCTTTTCATCGAAAAGATACTGGCGCTACACTTCCATACATCAACGTCACTTAACAACGTCTGACTAAAGCACTTTCCAATCAGTCCATGAGTCCGTCCGTCAGTCAGTCAGTCAGTCGGTCACTGAGTCATTCGCTCATTCAACGAGCAAGTTTACGCAGACCAGGCATTCAGTCGGTCAGTCAGTCATATGCTCATTCAACCAACAGGTCACCTAGTCATTCCCTTATTTAATCAGCAAGTCAAACAGTTCATTAGTCTAGTCAAATATTGAGTTAGTACGTCCATAAGTTTGTCAGCTCTCTTTCACGCTGATAGGCAACCAAACAGTCAATCGAGCACATCGATCTGTCTCTCACTATACGACCTACCTTTTAACTAACTGTCTGACAGAGTTAATCAATCAATCCATCGATTAATCGATGCATTGCTAATACCGAGTTTATTTGATTTGTAGTCTCACCGCCAGACTGTCATGTTAGCTGAGCGACTAAAATGTCTGAATTAGTTGTTGGATCATAGTCACAAGAGAAACCCTAGTGACTATGGATGGATATTCATCTGTTGTTAACCTGCATCACTTGATGAAATGAGGATGGTTGATGAACAGACGACAAATCGCTAACTCAACATATCACATCATTTTGTCAAAAATCATTCTGTTTCCTTCTTACTTCTTTCGTAAAATGGCGGCGTTTCTGTAAAATGAGAAACGGTTAATCAGCTGTTCATTACTAGACTTGAAGGTTTTAGTATATTATGCAGAGGGAAAGTGATGAAGACACAAATCAAAATATTTGGAAAAAAAAGAGTTGACTCCAGATATCTAAAAGCCTTCCCGAAATAGGCTGTTTCCCAAAATTCCAGACCTGTAGTGTATAAAGTTTTTAAAACTACAGGTGTTTGAATTTAAACAGCTCAGGTCAAAACTCCGTTAGTATTTCCTGGTTTCTTACGTTAGGAATTAGCATCAAATAACAAGGTTTTTTTGCAGAGAGATTTAAAACTTCGAAAGCTGATATCTCGGTGTTGGGAAAGGGCAACACTACCAATTTTGGCCATTTAAGTTCTTACTAATAGGGCAACATGAAACTTGCGTACTTTTTCCGTAATTCACACATCCTGACGTCACACTATTACCAAGATATTCAGTGCGTAATGGAACAAATAGCCCAGCCATAGATTATTCCAAACTGATTAATATTTATGGTTTGGAATAGGAATCAATCGAAATGAGGAAGATGATCAGCGTTGCCCTTCTGTTAGACTCTGTGTTTCGAGCGAGAAAAATCATTAAGACTGTACTTTGCAGCCATAGAAGATTCGGTCTTTAGGTGACATGAATAATGATTGAGGTCTTTCAACAGGAATGCAGCTACACAAGGAAGCTGATAAATTTCTATTGATTCTGTCAGATGATTTATAGAGACAAGCCTTGAATGATCTATAGAAGCAGTTTACCGACTAGTAAAGTCCAAATATTGTACATGATGGCCGTATATGTTGGATAGATTCTCCCGTCGATATCGACGTATGAGAGCTCAGCCATTCGATCAGAGGAGGAACCAACTCTGTGAATCAGAGTGAGGGTGCTCGAGAAGATCACGGTCCCTTGCACCCTTCACGTGTTCTTCAAGCTTGTTCAGCGTGACACAGGTGTGACAAGGTTAGGCTATCCAAACACAAGTACGATCCATCCGACGAGTTTCTGTCTCCCCAACTTCCCTCACATGGACTGGATGGGCCCCGCAACTATACCAAAGGGATCGAACCCGTATATATAGAGACCTTACTGATTGCATTATATTTGCGTTGGTGAAGTATGAAATTACTAATAAAATTGCTTCTGTAAAAAAATAAAATTATGGTATAAAAGGCTTTACACTTTTCTTAATTTCGAATCGTAGTCGTAATAGTAATCATATGATCACACAGCTCAGTTTTAGGAATGTAAAGAAACTAAAAATGCACTGAGAATGATTTCGAGGACAGGAGTGGAGATTCAAGAGGACGTGTATTTGATCTACGTTGATTTTGAAAGGGCTTTTAATAGATCCAGAGATGAGGACCAGATGAAAAGACCTGAGGATTTTGAGAAACCTGTATTTGGTACAACTTGCAACAGTTTCAGTTGGTAAAAGCTAAATCACTTCGTTCCAAAAGAACGAGGTGTTAGACAAGGCTGTGTTCTTAGACCTGACCTCCTCTCACTGTTTGGATAACCAATGGAGATAGTACAGAGCAACTTCATGGTAAATGGTGTCCCCATCGGGATCTTAAGGTACACAAAATAAGCTACTAGAATCATAAAATGTTGAAGTCGGAACTACTATTGAGCATCAGCTAGACGTAGCAGGGACCTTGTAGTTCGTGCAGGTCGGCTGCAGGATCTTGAGAAGCTGGAGTTCGAGGGTAAAATAAAAGGCAGACGGGCCAGAGGGCGTCAACGACTGACACTACTGCATGGTTTGAGTCAGGAGGTGAGAGATAGCGTGTGTTGCCTCCTCCATGCACCAGAAAGCAGAAAATGGTTCCGGTCCCTAGTCGCCAATATCAGAATCTGATGAGGCATCGAGAAAATAACAAGAAGACTTAGAAACCAGGCGGAAGCCTAGCTACCAAGCTACGTTTTCAGGTAACGTCAAACAGTGTAATGCAAGCTTGCCACTGTCGACCAAGGCTTTAAACGCATGCTTGTGCCAACATCTGTCAACTACTAATATCACTTCATAACTTGTATTCATTTCAAAACAAATATGGCGTATGATGGCTGCAATCGATGAAGTTATAAAGTCCTGACAACGATGTTTCGTTAAAGTGTACCTCCAGTGGTATGAAATTTCGTATTCACTTTGCCGAACGTTGAGTGTACTTCACGTAAAACCGTGTAAAAGAGCTCGAAACAGCACTGCTGGCCACCGACATGTTTGTCTCGTGTTGAATTTTTCAGCATCAACAACTGAACTTCCCTGTTCCTTATGACTTCAGGTTTGTTCCTTATGACGATAAAAATTTCCTCGTTCTGGAAAAATTTGTTAAACTAGGGAAAACTGTACTGACCACTGGAGGTGCACTTTAATATCATGTGACTATAGATCTTCATTTTGATTGGTTCATTGTAAGCGACAGTACCTTGACTCATATGATCTTCAAGCTACGGTAGCTTAAGGCTAGAATTATGTATGACACACGAGACCACGTGGTAGCGAGCATTGTAGCTGCCTACTACGGAGCTTCGTGTATCATCTGGTTACAAATGAAGAGAGACTGCCCGATCGCTATTTGGAAGAGTACAGCGAAAAACATAAGAGTATAATTTAAAAGTAAGTAAACATGTCATTCAAAAAAAACCTACAAAAAATAAAAAAGTATAAATAAAAAAACCAAAACAAAAAACATTACGACAGTCAAATGAATACAGTATAAACTACCGTCGGAAATATTACTAGATCGCTATTTGAGAGCGATCATGTGTCAAGTAGGATGAAAAACATAAGAGTATAATTTCAAAGTAAGTAAACATGTTTTTCAAAACAGAAAAATCCACAAAAATATAAAAAAAACCCCCAAAAATAAACCCCAAAAAACTTACAACAGTCAAATGAATACAATATAAACTAACGTCGTTTAATAGAATGTCTGGTACAGGTGACGTCATCCTTTAAAGAGTTGCTCCTAGTCAAAATTTCTTAATTCGTTCTCATATTCATGAGCATACACAGTGAGGCAACTAGGGGAGGGGGACTTGCTTCACTGGAAACGTTAAGCAGTAACAAAATTTTCTTCCAAAATCACTGGCTTCAATCTCTTCAAATGGATGAAATCTTGGGTCATCCAAGGTCATATGAAAAGAACTAGACAACATCAAAGTTCGTTTACTTTGTTTTACTTTTTACATAAATAAAACATCGGGAAATGGCTTTGACTGCAACATTTTAAGCTTGAGGAAAATGAAGAAGTTTGAAGACTATGGAGATAAAGTTTTGTACCGTTTGTTGAACCACCTCACATGATCTAAGCATCATGAGCGAGAAGCGCAATAGTAGGTGAGATAAAGTAAGAAAGAAAAATCAACAACTTAGTGAAAGCCGCGCACTCACTCGCTCCGGAAAAGCATGTAAACGTTTTAATGTGCGGCAGATTAACTATAGCAGCCCCTTTTATAAAAGTAACGAAACATGCATGGTTAAATGACTCTTGACCGCACACAGTGATTTGCTGGTACCGCAGGTACTTTGGAATGGATGAGTACTGGCCATTTCGATCAATTCAACATTTAATGGAAGTTTTACGCAATTAATACTGCGAGTTTGCGTCAGTACCGCAATATCAGTGTATAGTAAAGATTAATTAGTTGATAAGGGGATAGACGGCAATGGACATATTACTGTTGGTATATAAAACGACCAATTTATAGGAAACATGGCGTTACAATACTTGTTTAAACTGTCGACTTGTTGATGTGCGATCACATTCATTGAGACCATGCATTACTGGACAGAGTAGCATTGTGAGCTCAAATAAAAGATTTTCATTGGATGATAATCTTGAAACAGTGCTTTTCATTGGTGGATACGAATCATGAGATGTTTGAAAGAGTATTTGTTCGTGTTATCATTTCGTAGTTAGTAAACTTCAGTGACTTTCAAGAATAATTTGGCTCGATACAGCTGTAAACAAAATGGTTAGACCTTTACAGGAAATCGATTCTAGACCTTTATTAGTTTCGAGTATGAAGAAAAATGACAGTCAAAGCCATGCCAAAAAAATTACGCGATTTCTCAGTCCCACTGTTTCGCCAAAGGATGGTTATCCGAAGATCCCGGCCAGAGAGCTTAACTTGTATCCCCGTCGTTGGATTAATCTTTTAATTTTTAGCCTCATTACAATGTCGAATTCTTGTTTATGGATAACTTTGACAAGCATTACGGACGTGATTGAAAGCTACTACCATCTCAAGCCCATTTATGTGGATTGGCTATCTCTTGCCTTTTTTATTGTCTGCGGTATAACAGCGATCCCAGGTGTTTACTTTCTCTCTAGTCTTGGGTTAAGAACTTGTATTTTGATTGCCGCATTTCTAAACGCCGTCGGTGCATCAACTCGTATACTGGGACTCGATCCGAACTGGTTTGCTTTTGTTGCAATGGGGCAATGTATTTCCGCTACAGGAACTACATTCGCTCTTGCCGTAGCGCCTAAACTTGCTGCCGTATGGTTCAGCGAACATGAGCGTACTACTGCCACAGCTATCGCTACTTTGATGAACATTTTCGGTGTCTGTGTTGGCTTTTTGCAAGCTTCTATCATGGTTGGCGAAGTTTCGAGTATCAAGTTAGTACGTTTTGCTCTGTTTCGCCTACTAACGTCACAAAGTTTGTTCTGTTGGGCACTGCTTGTACTTGCCGTGCTTTTTGTCAGTAACGCTCCCCCAACACCGCCTACCGTATCCGAAACTCTTAAAGCGGAAATGGACAAAACGGAGAAGCCGAAATTCATGACATCTGTTTGCCATATGTTTCTAAATTTCGACTACATAACAGTATGTACTGCATATGCATTAAACTTTGCATGCGAGGTGTCCTTGTCGATACTATTTAACCAAATTATCAAAAAAGCATATCTGAAACAGACTGTTATCTCGGACAATACTATTGGATGGCTTGGATTCATCGGGACTTTTTGCGGCCTTCCAGCGAGCCTATTAGCTGCTCTGCTTCTGGATAGGTTCAAATACTACAAGATAGCGGCAACATCTTGCCTGTTTTTTTCTTTGATATTCCTAGCATGGTTTTCACTGCTACTTTTGCAAGCAGGGAGTTTTTATCTCCTTTCACTGGCGTTTTGTTTCTTTAACGTCTTCTCTTGCCCGTATTTTAGTATAGGACTTGATCACGCAGCAGAGATGTCATATCCCATACCCGAAGATATTGCCTCTGGTATACCTTTGGCTTTGAGCAATGCATTGAGTTTTATTTTCACTTATGTGTTCCAGTTATGCATTGACCATAACAAACTTGATTCTGTCTTGTATAGTTATTGTGGTATACTAGCTATCGGCTGTCTCTTATCATTGCTGGCATCCTCAGAGCAGAGGAGAGATGACGTGGATACACTTACCTAGATCTGTACTTTCCGACATAATGCTTAAATCATTCACGGCGCCAGGTAATTTGCAGCAAGTTGCAAAGACGGAATGGCTCCAAAAGAATTTGCAGTACCAGGCTTTAAAACTTACGGAAGCGTATATCTGGAAAGTAATAGAATTCTCTTCTTTTAATATGTAATAGACGTCAACCTTCTGTATATTTTTTAGTTACACTACTTAACAGATGGTCGTTTATGTAAAGATACATTTTCGTTGGCTCGAACATCATTACCAATACATCGTAACATCATCAATAGTGCAGCGTCTTGATGATGAAAAAATGCGTAAGAAGTAAATTGTGCCTTTAGCAGTCTCTTTTGTTTCAAAATGCTACTGATGATGCCTTCTAGTCTTCGAAGAACCATTGAACATATTATAGGCATCAAACATCATTAACTGACGTACTGACTTAATTGCGCAACCCTCCTTGGGTCTTTGTACACACACACACACACACATACACAAAAAATCCAACAAAAAACAAAAACAAAACAACATTGCAAGTTCCCAAGATTCACCCGGACCAGAGCACGATTTGAATTAGTACTTGTCATATGGAATGTTTTAAGAAAATAGTGAACAAGGTACTCAAGGCAGCCTAGTATTTTCCAGGGACAGCTAGCCGGAGTATCCTTACAGACGCAGAGGCTGTTCTGACCAGCAAGCCGATGGATACCGCACAGATGCTTCTGGATTTGAGGTTTGTGAACACTGAGTGCAAACAAGAGAAGGGCTATTTGGTAAGGCGCCGAACACTCGCCTTATATCATAGCCCCTGTCCGCGTTAGGCGGTGATTATTACGAGGAATTAAGGGCTGAGTTGTGAGTAGATGCTATACTTTGGCTAGGCATTGTGCCCATTTAAGAAATGCCCACCCAAAGTAAAAGCAAAAGCTGGAGCAGTGACAAGAGTAGCAGGAATAGTAGACGCGATAGTACAGTAGTAGTAGTAATACAACTAGTAGTGTTGTAGTAGTAACACAACTAGTAGTGTAGTAGTAGTAATACAACTAGTAGTGTAGTAGTAGTAATACAACTAGTAGTGGTAGCAGTAGCAGTAGTAGTAGTAGTAATAGCAGCAGTAGCAGGAGTAGAAAGTATTAGTAGTGGTTGTAATAGCACTAATAGCAGCAGCAGCAGCAGCAGGAGTAGAAAGTAGTAGTAATAGTAGCAGTA
>JAAAKL020001577.1:0-30102 GCA_010016065.2 Carybdea cf. marsupialis auct. non (Linnaeus, 1758) | reverse complement strand
CAAGTTCTTTCGATTATAAATATATTTTTGAAATAAAATTATATTCTATATTACTAATCTGAAAATTCTAGGGCAAAAAAGGAGGAGTGGGCAGTTTGGTGGAAAAATCTTTCCCAATTTGGTATGAAAAGCTTTCCCTATTTATGTGTGCCTCACTGTAAAGACGCGGTTTGAGCAAATGACCTTCCAGGCTTGACAGGGAAATTTCCCCAGCCATCCTCTGTGGTGAAAATGTGAAGATTCATAAAATCCTTCGTCTTTTGTTATTTTTTACCATATTGAATAAGAAATTATGTAAGGATCGGTGAAATCCGTTACAGGCCTGTAAAGAAGAGTTCCATCGTCGGCTTAAGGTGTATCATGCTTGGAAAGGAAAAAATTCAAAGAAAGATGTCAAAGAGGAAAAGCAAAGGGCGCCAAAATCAATTCTAGAGGCTGCTGATAAGGCGGGTAAGTCCATATTATGCCTCAGTTACAGTATTAAAGTGAAGCTTATTAATTTAGGGCTCTTGAGATAAAAATTTACTGATTTTTTCCTAAAATTATAACAAATAAAATACTATTGTTACTACCGTTCATCGTTGCAAAAATGAAATTTCGAATCAAAACAAAACACAATCGAGTATTGTAGCGTCACCGAGATTGATTTCATGGTATTTGATATAGAGGTGGAGACCTCGACAGACAGCATTATCTGTGGCTATTTTCTTCCCCTTTTGGCAGTTTCCGAAATATAATATTTTGTTTGATTTTCATTTGAAACTAGGACAGTTTTAATTATTGTTATCTTAGCTAGATATTTCCATAATCATTGAATTCCCAGGTACATGAAGGATTTCAAATTCTCAGGAGCACTCGACGGGCAAGGAAAGTCACAAGCACATGTATTACCTTCAACATTTGATGGTCTCCGCCTTAAGGGTTTGTAAGTAATTATTAGAAGCATATAATCTGATAAGAGAGACTATTTCAGGGCGATGATAAAAAGTCACAGGTGCTTTTTGAAAGTAAATTACGATTGTTTAAAGAATGTCATGATGGGAAGAGAAGTAAACATTTCATTTGAAATTCCAAAATCATGTATCATTATCATCAAATAGCAACCCTTTATATTATTTCAGTGACAAATTAATGTATGCGCTTTAACGAAGGTCTTAAATAGGATAATTCGTTGAGATAGAAACGTGCAGGGTTTTACGAAGTCTCTTTACAGAATGATAACATGAGATAAAGGTATACTTAAGACAATAACTGTCAACCACAAAAATTCGTCCATTTAAAGGGCAAAGCAAACAGCAAAAAATTTACTCAACAGTGGTGTACATGTGTTGCCAAGTGCAGAAGCCGTTCCTTTTGTTCTGATATTTTAGGCGCAATTTTTGAAAGTGCCCTTGAACAAGGATGATAGTGGTGAAAATATGTGTTCCTTCGCGACGGATTTTTCACGATTTCATAGCCTCCTTACATATAAATTTAGTCGAAAAGCGATTCAGTAGCTTGATATTGCGATCCACATGCACACCACTGGTGAGCAAATGTTTTGCTGTTTTTCTTTGCCTTTTAAATTAACAAATTTCTGAGGTTGACATTTACCAGTGGTGGTTAGTGCCCCTATTTACTCCCCGAAAATAGTATATATTTCAAATATTATTTCATATGCTTAATACACATATCAAGACCTATCAATTGATGTATGTATGTAAAGTACTGTGCTGGCTATACTTAAGAAGGCACATTCCAACATGAATGTAGATTCCCGAGGGCCAAAGCTTAACATCGTCTTTCCATCCGCTCTCACTACTCTCGTATGGATCCTCACCAGATACATCCTTTAATCTCGCCACATAACTTTTTGAGACACAGCGTCTAAGCAGTTAAATATCCAAGCAAAAATCTCCGTTTTACGGGTCTTTTCCCATTCGAAGTAGGGGTAGAAGTCTTACCATTCCTTGCAGAAGCCATAGCGAACGTTGTTTGTGTGGTCCTCCAGCAGATCTCCTTAGCGACCGTTGTCAACCAGATGTGACGTCAACGCAAGGGGTCTAAATACAAAATGATAACGCTGAGTAACTCATGGTCTCGGTATTAAGTTAACTTTACCGCACTTGTTTGAGGTTGACACTGGCTTTTTCTATAACATTGAGGACTACGCAAAATTTCCACGTAAACTGTTTTAATTAAGGCTAATGAGATTTTTGTGCCCTATTCCTTGATGGTGATGCCACCTCACACGCAAAAACTTGACCTTGTGTCATGATGAAATGTGGTGATGTGATGCAATTGTAACACTTTTTACTTCTGATACGTTATCATCGTATCATTGTTTACCTTAAACAAAGTTTTCTAAATGAGCGACAACTAGTTATTTTCCATTGATACTTCGTAGATTTTTTTTCAATTCAACCTTCCACTGTGATTGCAACATGTTATGGCTTTGGCAAGAGTTCCGATATCCAGGACGTTACTTTGACAAATTCATGGAAGGAATCAGGAATAGTAGTAAACAGGAGCGTGATTCCATTAAGTGTATCAAGTCTACAAGCATGAATAGCAAGAAAAGAAAGGACATATGCGGTAATTTGTCACTGGTTCTTTATGAAGTGGTATTATCACTTATTGCCTTACTTTTTCATTTTATATTTATTAAGGCATGCGCATGAAAAAGAAATAGAATACTTATTAAAGAACAGTACAAAATTTCCAAGAAAAAAAAGTTGTTTCTGTTAGGTTACCCCTTGTGCATCATTTAAGCTATCAGTGCTAGTATTTATCTCACACTTCTTCAAGATAAAACTTCAATTAAAAACTCAATTTCTGTTACGCCTATAATCACTTTTTTATGTGAGCATTATTTGACCTTCGTTCTTTTCCATATTTCTCCTGCAATATTTTTACATCGATACTTTAAGATGGCAACCTTAAGAATGTGCCCATTTATATTTAAAAACTTCATGTAACACAACGTTAAGGGTCTGCCTATCATTCAAGGAATACCCATTAGATCAAGAAGCGCTGTTTGATTTCTTACTTTATCACAGAAAAGGTTAAATAGTTTGTTGGTGATACAAAACAATAAAACTGCACGAAATAGCGAAAACCTTTTAGTACTGAAAAGCTTTTTTCGTCTGACACTCCTATGAGTACAAAGTCGTCAGAATTGAGATAGGAAGATATCCGTAAAACTTATTCCCAACCGTGTTTTGAAAGTAGCAAATCAGAGGTCCCACAAATGGTTACTTGATACGTCACGACATTTAAGTTTTATGGCAATTACTGTAGCTCTAGCCGGTAGTTGCACTGCTTTAGAATAAGTTGCGTTGCATGTCAGCATATTTTAACATCTATCCATATTCTTGTTGCTCATTGATGTCTGCTAAGAACTGGGAGAGGTGTAATGCAACAGTAAAATTACCCTAAAGGTCTCTCTGAACAAACATTACCCCCTTATATCACATACTTAAATGTAGCTTTCTAGGTACCCTACCATCCTGTTCTATTTGGCATCTTTTAGTTCGCCTGGCAAACTTTTTAGCAATGAGTACGTTAAGCGCTTCAAATTCTTTGACATTAATGCAAGATATCGGTAACCAGATATAGGTGTTCTAATAATACCCCCTAGTAGAGTGACATAAGGCAAGAAATATTGCAAGTTCGAGCTGCTTTTTTTAAAAATGGAATTGCTCACATCAGTTAAATTTACGTAAATAGATAGTTAAATAGCACAACAATTACTTTGTTTTTGTTAACTATTTTTCACAAATGTCAATATATTTCGCATAATATAATTATTAAACGTTCAGGTTAAAATGATAATCCAAGTTGACCGATGAGTCTAGTGCACAGCTTTAGACCCTCCCCGCACCGCCTCCTTCCCCCGCCCCTACATGGTCCCTACTTACTTCACACTAAAGTGTCGTTTTCACCGATGTCATCAAAGGTGTGAAATCTCTTCGTCTGCCCCTCTGGAACTGGAGGCACTCGATGTAAACAACTGTAAGTTTTTCACTGTGAGTCACTATGTTTTATGAGTATAGAGTTGATATGTGGCTTAAGTAGAAATACGAGAACCACGGAAAAATGGAGTCATCTAGTACGATGCCTTGCAGAAGAATACGGCTTCTCTTTTGACGGAGAGCTCCAGAGAAATTTTGGCTTACCTGTAACTAACACTTCTATAAATTAACACTTGTAGACTTAGTTGATGCCGTAGAAGGTAGATTTTGATCATGTCGTGAGTCGCAGTCTTCTTCTGAGCTACGTTTCGAGATATGCTTCTCCCATCTTCAGGCTGAAGAATAGGCTACAGAATAGCTAGATAACGACCTATATTTGCAGCCTGCTTTAAAACGTTATATCGAAAGCACTAGTATTGGCCAAGATTTACACACGATTTGGAAGTCATTCAAAAATACCAGTCAGCCAGTCGAACTATCAGACTACTGCATAGCTTATTTTCTCTCAAAAAAAAATTCGACAAAAAATTCGACGTCATATGCTTGTCATAGTGCTAGAATGATTGTTATTGCAGTGGGTCATTTCCACTGGTTCACTACAAGCTCATTTTCCAAAATACTCTCATGTTTGTACTTAAAGATCAACATATCTGTAACACACAAGTCCACAATTGTCACACAAAAAGAGGGAAATGCGTCATTCTTCCAGAAGACAACTTTCGCTGCGAATGTAAATCTGGTTATAGTGGTGACGGAAAAGTTTCATGCAGTGGTAAGTTTAATTTTGTTGGCAATTATTATCAAACGTTTTCTTCGACATGCAATTTTTTGTACCTAAAACTTCCTTCTGAGATTGTACTGCGATACTGCATTTGTATCAGGTTTCACTAAATGATGATTTCTAAAACTTATGACAATCCGAAATCTGCAAGTAAACTGGAGGGAAACACATAAAACTTGGTTATGAGTCGACCGGAAGAAGCTTCTGTAGAAGCTAGAGAAATAATTACAGTTGGGAAAGCTCCGAATCAACTTTTTGTGCCATTAATGGTATTTTATTCATCGTAATAGAATGGCAAATGGTCATGAAGGAGTAACCAAAGATTCTTAACTATTAATAGAAAGGATTGTAAAATAGGTTTCCTTGCAAGTAGCAAATTTGATTGAGTCTCCTTTTCGTATTCAGAATTAAGTTTTATTTTCCCATTATATGTTAATTTTTGAATTATAAGTAATCCCATATACAGTCGCTACTCCTTACCCTTCATTGGACTTCAGTATGACGATGAAAATATCGTTTTGTTAAGAATTAAGCATTTTTTAGTCTCCCTTGGAAAACATGTATATTCGGAAGGCTCTAAGTTCTGTATCCTATAGATTCAATGCTTTTAGTAAGTAATTAAACTAGTTTATTGTTCCTTTATACAATGCGCTAGACGTAGTCATCCTTTCAAACTTGTCATTTGACGTCCTGTCAAAACTTTGCAATGTTACGTCGAAAAATTCATTTGATGAGTGGCGATCCTTCCATGGTCGAGGTACATTGTAGAGAGAGGCATATGCAAGTCTAGCTATAAACATAGTTTACTATAATAAAAGCTATATATATATATATATATATATATATATATATATATACTGTTATAGGTTTAGGTATAAACTGAGGGATATATACTGTGGCCTATATTTGAAACAACCGTGACAAGCCCCTTTCGTGGTGCCAACAAAATTTGGTTTACCCGGTTTCGAAAGAGCTATAATTGCTAAAAGGAGATATTCTGATGGTTGTCAGCAAACCAACCTGAATACCTTTTCATAGCAGCTTTAGCAAGGACTCCACTAACCAACAAAATGATGCGTCAGGTATTCAACCTTTGTTTTGCTCTCTTGCTTTAAAATTCTAAAGAGGTATAGATGGAAATAATTTGAGACATATGCGTATGCATAGGTTTGGATGAAGATTTAGACGTATTGTCTTGTATTTAGTATCTATAAGCACATATGGAATAAGCATAGATAAAGATTTTAACTGAAGACAACAGATTTCAATATTCTAAAAAATGTAATATAATAGATAGTATAATACCTTAAGAAAAATGTTGATGTAGATATTTTGAACTTGATCCATTCTTTGTTTTATAAAGCTGATGGCGTTTGGACACCATGGGGACGCTGGACGGTCTGTTCGGCAAAGTGCAATGGCATTGGTACTACCAGTCGAGCACGTAATTGCAGTAAGGAAACGAGTGCCAGCAAACCCTGTTTTGGAGATGCAGAAGAAATAAAAGCCTGCGCTGGAGTTTCATGCCCAAGTAAGAACGCAATCGTAACGAAGTTTTTCTTAATCAGAAAATATGATGATAATAATTTAGTAGAGTTGAACAGTACGGGATGGTGATAGTTATTAAATGGTGTATCAAGTCTACGGTGTATATGGAGATATGTATGGTGTATATGGTATGAAGTGATTAATGCAAAGATTATGACTTATGAAAACATGAATAGATCAGATGCTATCGCGCCTGAAATGTTAGTTTTATGGGAACGATACAAGGCCTATATCAATAACAAATACCCTCAGATGAGCAGCATCACATACTGTCATTTACTTGCGATTCCATTCCTTGTAATAAGATCACAATTGTAGATTTACATCTTAAACTAGCGTCCATTCAGGCCATTTATTTCTTGTTTAAAAGTTTGAAAGGGTACTGAAGATATAGAAAAAATGTCACCAGTAGGACACTAAAACAGGACCAACGCTTCAGCGGCGTGTTGCTATAGCAACTGAGCTATGGTGACCTCGATGATAACAAATTATATGTCAAAAAGTGCATTGAATAGTCATATCGTAAGGCTGAAATGGTTTTTTTTCTTATGACGCTCATCAGAACCTTTCATCATTAACACAACTAACAGGATCAAAATTAAGACGAGAAGGGTTGCCATTGGCTACTGTATGCAGAAGTTACAGTAGACACTGAAACAATCTTACATCTATAACAAATTCTTCTGTCAGCAAAGTTCAGGGTTGGGTTTCATGATACATATTGCCTAAGAAACTAGTAAATAAAATTCAGACAGGGCTGGATGTAACACAGAAAAAATCTAACGGAAAGTCATTATCACATTTGTCTTAATTTGAATCCTATTCGTTACGTTTGCGACAAAAGCTTCTGATGCGCATCAAACGAAAAAAGCTCTTCAACCTTATGGCATGACTTGTCTTTTCAAAGTAATTCTTAAATCTTGTACCATGAATAATTTGTTTACATCTATTTCACTACTCATCATAATAGCTCCTAAAAATAATGTTCTGCGTAGCCATGAAAAATCCCTAAACTAAATACAAGAGCCTTGTAAAGGAAACCCTTTTAAAGCCCTTCTGTCATTCATAGCACCTAAACTAAGAACGGAAACATGAAGGAGAGGTTAAATGATGCAAAATATCTCATGGGTTTAGAAAGCAGTGTTTGACTCTCGTTCGCCCGATTACTTAACCTTTTATTAGCATCCTATAATGCAAATTTCTATGAAGTAAGATAATTGAAGAAATATCAAGGTTTAGGAGAGTACATCATTCAATCGGATTGACAGGTAAGATATATACAATTAAATCTAACCAGGTTTTGAGCGATTTTTATCGTTATGTACACTATAGGTTGCAGTTAAAGAGATCTGACAGTATAACTTTAATTATAACTCTCAAGTGGCAATCGATTGCAGGAAATGAGAAATAAGGTTATTTTATTTGTTGGTTTCCCAGCAGATTACGATTCGTGCCTTGTAAATGAAGAGGTTCAGACCGTTTTAAGAACGAGGCAGCTCGCGGACCAAAATGTGGCCTCGGAAGCCTGTCACTATGCCCCGCCAAGGTCTTTTACTACACTTACCCGCTAAATGCCCTGTCAAGAAATGTCGAAATGGCTAAATGGCCCACATCTTTGCTTGAGCTTTTGATAGTGATCCTCCGAGAAGTTATTTTTAAACGTGATGAGGAACGTCAGGTGACAACGAAGCAAGATGGGACAGAAATTGAGCATACTATTACTTTATGCCCACTATTGTGGCTCCCTGTTTATTATCAGTCTTGTTTACAAAATTGCGCTACGAACATCGTTAATATAGTTACAGGTTCAAAACGTACTTTTGTTAGCTAAAGAAATCCAGTGAAAAACACAGCTACAACTAGTAATAGAACCATAAGCTCTTCGACAACTCTTACCCCTACTGAAGTTACAACAAATATGCACACTAGCATTACTGCAGAAAAATTTTGCTATTTCTACGACTACCCCAAAAATACACGAAATAATCCGAAAACGGATTGCCCTTACTTTTTTTGAGATGTAGAGTGCATTTCTCTACTTGTTTAGAACCCGTGGTGTCATGGAAATGCTGACGGATACTTTCAATAGACGATTTATGCGGCCTATAAATTTTCCGGTTTAATCACTATTGTTGCTGCTACTATTTCTACCGCTACTACTTGTACTACTACTACCAACACCAACAACACTACTACCACCACTACCCACTACTACTATCACTACTACTTCTACTACTACTATTACCATCACTACGATTACTACCACTACTACTTCTGATGCTACTACTACTACTACTATCACTACTACTACTCCTACTACTGCTGCTACTACTACTACTACTACTACTACTACTACTACTACTACTACTACTACTACTACTACTACTGCCACTATTACTACTACTACTACTACTACTACTACTGCTGCTGCTGCTACTACTACTACTGCTGCTGCTACTACTACTACTACTACTACTACTACTGCTGCTGCTGCTACTACTACTACTACTACTGCTGCTGCTACTACTAATAACATCACCACCACTATTACCACTACAACTGATGCTACCACTACTGTTACTGCTAGTATTACTTCTTCTACTGTTACCGCTGTTACTACAGCTTCTTATACTACTATCTCTACTACTACAACAACAATATTTTTCGTATATTTAATATTATCAGCTGGACAGTGGCACGATCATCCCACAAGAAGTAGATGTCGAACCTCTCTAAGCATCCGCTTATCTTTGCCAGTGAATGTGTTTTTGCACTTTTTTTCACAGTCATTGTCCATACATATCTGACCGCGACAATGAAAGATGGTTAATTCATTTAATTGGTGAAATTTTGCTTCGTGTCTTTTGAGAGCCGACCAAGTCCTGCTTTCCCTTTAGAGGAAACAATGCCATTTCAAACGTGAAAGTTTGCTGCAAAAAAGTGAAATAAGTTATTTGCGGGACTTGTAGTAAAAGTTAGAGGAATCTTATTACCTTTTTTTCAAATATGAGTCTCTGCTATCAAATCTTGGGATACTACTTCTTATCTGAAATTAATACCTTACGTTAGAAGACGTAGCCTTCAATTTAGTTGAATTGCATGAGTAGATAAGAGCAACCTACACTTTGATATCAGAGTGCAATTGATATGTCGTCTCTGAAGTCTACTCTACCAAATGATGTCTAATTAAAAGATTTAAAAACTCGTAACGACTGTTTGTTGCACGCCCTTAACCTGGCGCCCTTATATTTTTAATCATTGGCAAATGTCATTTTTCATGTTGGGACGCATTACTGTAAAAACCATATCGACATACAAGAGGATCGATGCCTGGATAAGCAGCTGCAGTAGATCCCTTCTACCTTCAATAAAAGTAAAAGATTAAATTGTCATAAACTCTCATTATAAAAACTCTTATGCGTTGAATAGCGGCTTGCTAATGATAAAAGGATGCTAGGAAGCTATAGCCTTGTAAAAGCAGGTAAGTAAAAATCCTACATTTTTCATGGGAAAAATTGTTTTGTTTTTCTTCCTTGTTGAAGTGAGAAGGGGTCTATTGCAGCTGCTCATCCAGGCATCGATCCTAATGTAGTAACATTTTAGTAACAATAGATGAATGTAGGTTGCAACTCTCAACAAAACACATCATATATAGGAACACATCTATGTAAGCAGTGCAGAATGTGAATAACCTTTTGCGCAATATTTCGCACTGGCACACCAGCTAGATATAGGGCTCAATTCAGTATTTTGTTTCAGTCTTAAGGTAATGCAAATTGACTGCACCGCTACACGACTTTCGACTACACGAACATTAACTACTTGACTTCACGACTACTTCACTACACACTCATTCGACTTTACGATTACTTGGTTACACGATTACATAACCACTGGATTACTTGAGCACAAGCTTTTCAATCAGATGTATTTTAGAGATCTGTAATGCATGCGAAACTTATCTATGTAGCGTCCCTTTAAAAATCGCCTCTCTCTTTTTTTTAAGGCCTCTTCACGTTCTGGTCCATCTAAATAAATAAATTACGATTTTGTATCAATTATCACTACGGTTAGAGCTATATAAAATGGAAAGAGTAGTTTGTAGGACATCGGAAATCACGCATAAAGGGGCTGATCACCATTATATGTTGCACTGTTCAGTATACAATAGTTTCTTACACCACCCATGATTAGGCCATTATGCAGAGTGACAAGACTTATCATCACACATTTTGACTTATCCTTGTTCATTATCAGCCCAGCGGGTACCTTGACGCCCTACAACAATTCATCATGACCAGATGTGAAAAAAGGGGAAGGGCCAATCGTAGTTAAAAGTATTGGGAAAACACTAGAGAGTTCAATAGATTGTTAAAAATATCTTTAACTATCACCTTTAAGAAAGAAATTCATTTTAACATTATTTTAGTTTAGCTAGGCAGCCTATCAGAACTTGAAATGTCGTGGCAGAAGATGATGTCTAACAAAACTGCTCTTTATGACCCACTTCCATGGAGACCACAGTTATATCTATCAGCAGCTCAACATCAAAGGCAGTCATCTTAGTCTCTTCCAAAGAGATTGTCAATTGAAACCTCCCTTCATATGGTAATAGAAGACAATCTCATAGTCTTTCTTGGCATTCTTCTCAACATCTCTTAACACATTTCACTTTAACCATGTACGCATAAGTGTTTATTTGAGGATGAGGCACGTTGTTATTGAAAACCAAACTGGATTTAAGAAAATCTAGTTGTTATTCAAGTGTTCTTAGAAAGATATAAGTGAATTGCGAATACAACTCCAGTAATTCATGTCTACATTGCTTGTACTTGTGAGCTCTAGCTTGTCCTAAAATAATTGTTTTACTATAACCATAGCCTAAACAAGTCAAGGATTAAATTCTAGAAGGGCTCCCTTATAATAAGTACAGGCGATATCGTTGTCGAAGCTCTTGCCTGACTCCCACATTTGATTTACTTTCATCACATTTATTGGCGTCGAATCTGAATAAAGAGGTTCTACTCTGCATATGAAACACACCCATATCAGCAAAATTCATCGTATGTCATCTGAAGACCTCCAAAATTTAATTGCGTTGGTAGAGAAGAGAGTGTGACGTACAGATAATTATCACTGCTACGTTAGCTAAGAGCCTTTTTATTTGATAGCTAAAAGTTGCATCTATATGATAAACACTCTAGTTATGTATGAATGGAAGAATATGCTATGTGCAGGATTTTTTCAAACGCTTTAAAAATGATTGAAGCGTATAATCAGTTGGGGAAGTGATGTCCATTAACTTCAATGTGAGGGAATAACGGTTTTGACTTCCCCTCATCGTAAACCCTACTCTATTCTGGTGGATGTGCAATCAGAATAATTGCTGCACTAATGTGTTGGTATATGTAAATTGGAAAGTGTTTGAGTGTATCATAGGAAATCCCATAGAGATGTCTGATACGAACCGGCAAAACGGGCTGGACGAATGATTTACTTGATTCAAACTGAGTTTATTCCGTCAGCTTAGAGAAAAAATTTGCTCTTCTAATCAGAGAAAAGAAAAGAAACTTTCTCCATAAGTGAGTTCATGTAAATTTAACCACAGATTAGTCAGATAGTGCTTAGCTTTTGGGAGAGTAAAGAATTGTCATAATTGTTGTGAAAAAGTAACGTCGCGACGGAATGACAAAATTATGCGACCCAATTGCCATTCAAATTGTAAATCCAAAAATATTTTGATAGAAAGGGTGCATCGGTGGGGAAGTGAACATTCACAGAAGTATTTACAACGAATAGACAACCATAAAAATGTTAGACATTTTGGCTGTGAGAATCTTTCTTTTTAAATGTTTACTATCACCTTCAGGGCACCTACGTAGAACTTTTGCGCTCTTCAAAACCTCCTGTGAATATTCTCAGTTATACCTGATTTGATTGTTAGAAAAATACCTACATGTTAGAGTTTATTTAGGGAGGTCAATTTTTACCCATATATCCTTTCAAACATTCGTCGTTACCTTAGTACTTATCTGTTGAAAGTCGTAGAAAATCACTGAGGCCTCTTTTTATGTTGTTTTTTGTGATTTCGATAGCTTTCCATACGCCTATTTCCATACTGATTATATTAAGTTTCTTATTTTAATATGACCGTACTATTATCATTTAACAGACAGTTCTAACTTGTCCTTACATTACCATTCCTGTTGTTACTTGATTATTACAGTTCATGAGTTACAAATACACATGCTACATGGGTTTTGTTTACATATATCTACAATATTTATGGCTGTCTTACCAATTCTATTGCTTTAACCGTTAACCTGCTTCCTCTTGCCAAGAGGAAATTA
Organism: Carybdea cf. marsupialis auct. non (Linnaeus, 1758); assembly: GCA_010016065.2. Lineage (NCBI taxonomy): Eukaryota > Metazoa > Cnidaria > Cubozoa > Carybdeida > Carybdeidae > Carybdea > Carybdea cf. marsupialis auct. non (Linnaeus, 1758). The sequence continues at coordinate 17,470 of JAAAKL020001577.1, read as the reverse complement.
TTGTGAGAAATATGCAGATGAAAGATGGAAATCAGCCATTCTGCACTCACGTGTTTTTACGCTCAAACTATTACTGCTACCACCAACACCAAAACTACTTCTACTACTACTACTACTACTACAACTGTTACTGCTACTACTAATAATACTATTACTGCTACCACCAACACCAACACTACTACTACTACTACTACTACTACTACTTGTACTACAACTGTTACTACTATTACTAATAATACTACTACTGTTACCACTACCACTAGTACGACTACTACTAATATAACTACTACCACTATCAATACTACTACAATACCACTAATACAATTACTAATAATACAACCCTTGCCAGTGCGTCTATGAGTACTACTGCTACTGTTGCTACTTCTCCTACATAGAAAGGTTTAAACCAGACATTTGCGCGCAAACACTACGATGCCATGAGGTTTCATGCTCGCCTGTGACAAGACACTGTGGCTAAGATTCGGCTTAATAGGGTGAAATGTGACGGCTTAATGCCTAAATATAGATGTTAAAGAAAGCAATCCTACGTCTCTCCATCACAACGACTTACTTATGCATGGCACGTTGCTAATGCTATTTACAACCTTCAAGCAAATTGACAATACTCCTTGATCAATTAAATAAGAACCAATTTATGGTTCGTAGTTTAACTACAAAAGCAACTAGAGAGGTTAAATTACTTTAGGAAACTTGAGTAATTCCAACAACTGGAGAGCAAGAAGGTTTTTTGCTTTTGGTTTAATGAAATCAGCGACAATAGTTTCTCAAGTGAACGCCCGTTTAATAAAACCAGATCAGATGGTGTCAATATATAACGATACCATTCAGATTTTGCTAACGCAATCTTATAAGTTTTATACCTTTCTGTAATCTCACAGCAACAACATCTAACTATTTTAAATGTTCATTTTTCATATGTTACAGGATATGTCTATTGTTAAAAGATATGGTGGTCTCTCACATTTTTACATTTCTATGAAGTTTTTGCTGCAGTCCAGCTGCCTTTGCTAACTCTGTAACTTAATCTTCTTTAACTCTTCTTTTACGATAGATTAGTAATGAGGGCATATCGTAATCTACTGACATACAACATTACAGAATTTAGATAACTTATGTAATATATCACTAAGATCGAACAGTATTATTTTGAGCGGAAGACAACGGATTCCAAGTTCATGCTCAGGAGAGCTCCAAACTATCTTTATTATAACAACGACGATCTCCTCCCTTGTATAGATACGTAAGAACTTGCAAAAGGTTGAGGTGCTTAACAAGGGTTCACTACATTTGGTCCTGTGTTCTTTGTGTCGACGACATTGACTACGTGTTTCAATGCCCCTTCTATACGAAACTTAAAATCCGCTTGGTTAGCGTAGGAATAGATACATCACATTGATTCTATTGCCTTGGTCATACCAATATCCAATGAGAAAGAAGATCAACCATCTTTGGCCATCTATCACATTATCTCAGTTCTCAGACAAGAGTAACTGGAAGATCTAAAAACTGTGCTCTTTGAGCTGTATTTAATATCGTTTAATTTAAAAACCTTCAAACAAGAATCAGATAGAAAACATTAAGCAAGGCCACGATCTTGACCTGTTTCCTTAAATTGGGGGAGATGGGACAAAATTAATCACAAAACAACAACTTGTTTTGAATGATCAAAATTAGCGAAAAACGCATCTACAGTTATATCTATATTTAAAGAACTCAGAAAGTACCTCAACGATACCGGACTGTTGTTCCCACATTCGCTTTCAATCAAATTTTTCTTTCGATACAGACAAGTCAAGTCATATGACAAGCATCTTTACTTCATAGTGACGGGAAAGTATTTAGAGAAACCACAATGTTAATATCCGATTTTGACCAATTACTAGATTGTCCTTTTGGAAAAGAGGGGCGGACATGTCACACCTTGTCCGCCAATGGTCAGTCAACTGAGCCAGACCATAAAACAGCAGTTTGCTTTCCCTTCAAGGAAGCATTTTCTTGTTAACAGCGATGACACACACAATCCTTCGACCTGTGCCACTTCCTCCCCTAGGAATTTTTGCTAAGTCCCAGTGATCACCAAACCATCAAACAACGTCCAAACACATTAGAAGACGTTCAAGACTCATTCTGAATACGAGTAAACATTGCTTGAATCTGCAACAGATCTTAAGGAACACAGTTGCTTTCGTTCGGTTCATACAATCATGAACTTGTTTCAAACACCAAGGTTTTGATAGGAATGTTTCAAATGTGGAAGGGCGTACCTTGAGGTTTGGTCAAGATATCGTTTTCAAGTTTTGATTGACTGGCATGATCAACAAGACGAGTCTTGTAGGAAAAAATTTTTGTCAAACTTCATTTTGTCAAACTTCATTATTTTCATTAATTGTATCCTCACACTAAGGTACTCTACTCTACAACAAGATATACCGTTCAAGATTACCGTTAATAGTGTCATTGTTATCCTGGGCACATAACCAGAAACAAAGGCGAATAGAGCAAACTCATCATCTAAGACGTCCTGCAATTTTAGCTCCTATCCTCTTATTCTGCCCTCGCGAAAGAATAAAGGTGCCTTCTAAAAATTTTTTGGCGCTTAACAGTTAAAAACGTTCTTATTTTTACAGGAGGAACGTGTGTAATGTTGATGAAGATGCATGCGTTTGTCCCCATGAAAACAGCTAAGTAGTTCTTACATCTTGTACATAGATATTCTGATTGTTATTGTAGCTTGTTTACTGTCGTAGATTTGATTCAGTTGCATCTGGTTCCCTTTTTGTCATAAGGAAATTCATGCTGAACATTTCAATAAACTAACAAGGCACATTTCAAATATTTTGAAAATATTCGTGAGCACGATTAACACATTAAACTTTGGAGACAGAAAACTATTTCTTAGGAAATTGTCAGGACATCTGTATAATCTGCTTCCATCCATTTATCCAACTGTTTGCAAAACAACTTCTTCCTACTTTTGACCTGTCTCATCAGTTGTTCCAAATGTTTGATACAACACTTAATCAGTGAGAAGCTTGCGTGTCAGAAATTTACCTTCTTCAAACTTTCTGAATAGGTATTGTAACAACATGGAAACATTGGCTAAACATTTTCATGGGGTGTAAAACATATATGAAGATTTCACTCCAATCGGTGATGAAGTCAATGTTTACCGACGATGTAAGTTTAAATAACTTTGATTATCAAAGATGTTGAATGCTTTGTTTTTGTTGTATGTTTAGGTGATATTCTGTTTAGTTTGATAACAAACGATTTAGGATTAAGTGAAATAAAACGTTATTTTAAAATTTTTTCCTAGAGGATATTAAGTTGTCACCAAATAAGTTGAAGTATAAAGTATCTTTGGTTGTTGATAATTTGGAAACTATAAATCAAAGAGATATTTATTTTAATCAGTTGTTCATATATACTATTTGCTAATGTGAACATAAATATTATTGAATTTAGAAATATGTATCAAGTCCAAAAGAGACACGTCCAATTCGCGGGACATTGTGCAGAAGCCTCAGATGAGGTTATGTCATCTTTCTTCCTTCACACAGACGGTCGAGGAAGCTCACCTTTTCAGATATCATATACAGGGACACCATAATATCCAAGGAAGACCTTGTGACAGCAATGACCTTTAAAGCTTACTGGAAAGCTGTAGTGAATCCTATCTCGGCCGAGGCTGCATGATGATGATGATGATGATGCTAATGATGATGATGAAGATGAAACCTTGATTTACTTAAAGTATTTTCTGAAATTTTCCTGGACATACGGTAATGTCCTTGTAATACCATTATGATCATGTAATAGTGGGATACGTTCGAAAATTGCGTACATATATAAAAATATGAATAAAAAGTAGTGAATAATGAACAAATTTCAATGTGTAATTGTGTCATGTCTTGCTACTTACCATAATGTAGATATTTCCTCCAGAATACACAAAATGTAGCACAAAGATCATGTAATAACCTAACGTTCTTAATCAATATTACTGAATGCTAGTAGGAAAGTTTGAAAATACTCTTTCACAGAGTATAGGCCTACTACAAGTATATCCCTAAGTTTTTGATCACCTCTCTGCTTAATAATTTTCCTAGCTTACTTTTACAGAACATTTATAAATTGGAAACAGCAAACAACAAGACGTGGGGATAGATGATTTGAAGTTAGGGCTTTGTAAACTAGAAAGACCTTAGTAGGGGCATTGCTAAAAAATAATTGGCAAAAAGGTAATTATGTTAAAAGTGGCAAAGTGAGACCAGATTTTTAGACACCATGGGGTGAGGTAATAGTGAATAGGCACTTAGACAATTGGTGCTGAAGAGAAGTGAGAGGAAAAAAGGAACTGAAACAGCAGACACTGAAAACTGTATTGAAAAAAGGCCCATAAGAAGATGGATGAAGAAGCACTTGCGATATATGCAAGGCGTAAAGAGTCTATTGTAAAGTATTGCCTTCGTAATAGGGCATCAGGTAAGAATATTTATCTATCTACCTCGTATTCCCTCGTCCCTTAATCAATCTATCTACCTGTCTATCTGATAGAAGAAGAGAAATTGATTTCATCTGTATCAGAAAATTACAAAATGTTAGTATTTGTTTAAATAGCTATTTACAAGGCAAGCTCAAACAAAGCCTGTGGTATTATAGGTGTTACATTTTGGATGTGGGATAGGGGGCTATTCACACTCTCTTTGGCGTCCTCTGAACATGTTAACAGGGTTAAGGCTTCACTATTTATGAATTTATACTCCTAATCTATTTGGAAGTCAGGCAGGGTACCCTGGTTCAGTATGTACAGTGCCATCACTAATTACTCTTTACTTCTAAGTAACACAAGTTCCATTTTACCTAAGGGGGCATTACTGCCTTCTTTAGCAATCCTATTTTTATTTTTTATTTTTGGTTTTTCCTCTTTTTAATTTATATCATGTCTATGTCGGTAGCCTTTACTTCCATATGTTTTCCCTGAGCCCTTTTCTCTTCTATCTGTTATCTAACAGTGAAAGCTGTTAACTAAAAGCTACATTTTTAAAAAAAAATCACCATAGTTTAACAGAAAATTGAAGGCCAACTAAAAATGTAATGAGTAAAGAATATGTAATGGAGAAATGGTGGTATCAAAGGTTACAAAGTGCCAATTTTTAGAGCTCGCCTAGAAACATTGTCTCAATTTCATACTTGAAGTCTTCTGGCTTTTTGTTTAATATGGCCGATAGCTGTGGTAGACAAAAATCTAAATATCTTATAGACTATAGCTCGAAAATCCAACTTTTTACACAATTTTTGTAGTAAGTAAGCAAAAGTTCATTACCAACAGACGCAGGGTTGAGAAATTACATATGGGTGGCTTCAAATTGAGCAGATTCTGCTGTGAAAACAGCTCAAGCATAATAGAACTACCTTCATCATGAAAGCAAAATGTAGGAAGTGATACTTCTTGGCCTGAACGTAAGAAGTAAGAGGGAAGCAGGTAATGAGTAGAGCTCTTGTGTGAAACAGGAACGTCAACAGGGTATTGATGACAAATGATGAAGAGCAAAGATTAAAAGTTAAGGTTCAATGCCAATAAATTTCGATAAGCAATGGTTATGGAAATCCATCTAGAAACGTTGGGAATCAAGAGGAGATGATTTTAAAAAACTGAAGGCTACGAACCACTTTATGCCGCACTTCGAAGATGCTCCCAAAAATTATTTGCTATAGCCAACGTCTACAGACTTACAAACCATTTCCTACATGACAATTTCATTAAAGACGCTCATTGTGCAGATCATTACAGAACAGAAAGAAGAGTTAGACCAAGAACAGAACCTTTACGAACACCAGCATTGATTACGTAAGGCGATCGTGACTGTAACACTAATGATGCAGTCTGAAGGAAAAGGATAAACAGTTTCATAGGTGAATATGGAACACGATGGACTTAAGACCAGCATGTCAAATTTTGTAGTAGGAAATTCATTTTGATCAAGAATATTTTCGCCTATTCTAATTAGTAGATCTACATTTGAAGGAACTACAGTACAGTGAAATTACTTATACTTATGGAATGCATCAAAATCAATAAGAAACAAGATGTGAGGAGGTGAAAGAGACTACGGCATAGTGAGCGAATAACACACTGAAACATTGACACAAATATATTATTTCTACAGAAACTAGGTTTAAGGCGTGAAATATGCATAGATTCCAACAGACCAAGATGGTATTTGGAGTGTACCCTACCTAAGAATACTTTTATTTTCTTGAATATACCTAGGTAAATTATGCTTTGTTCTTTCTAACACCCTTTTCATAGTACGTCCTATACAAGTTTTCAAGGGTACTGAATAGGGGAAATCCTTCTAAATAAAAATGAACTTGTTGTTAAACTGTCTCTTCAAGTTTCGTTGTATCAGAAATACATTGATCTCAGACTTAGTTAAAGAGCCTTTGATATCAAGACGTATGGTGCTTGATTCATCTGATTTAAAGACCTAAAAATTCAGTCGAATGCAATTGTGAGTAGGGCAGATATAGAATGATCAGACCACGTATAATACCGAAAATAGAAGAGCCACTGGTTAATAATCGAGTTAGTTCTCTAATACCTAATTAATGATGAGCTCAGCTGCTCATATGACAGGTAGAGCGTTGTAGGTCGATAGTTAAATAATGAAAAATACAAGACTTTTAGATGGATAGTTTACTTATAGGTCGATAGTTTAAGTATGACAGGTAGAAGACTTTTTGATTGATGGTTTACTTATGGCATGCAAATACTTCTATCTTCTACAAAGTTCTTATCTCAGAGGACAGGGACGTTTACCACAGTTTTTGAAAGTAGAATTACAGATGGGAATTCCCAGGAGAAAGATAGCATGATTTGAACGTTCATTCTGACACGCAATTAGACAAAATAAGAGAAAGTGCTGAACAGAATTCTTCAATGCAACCAAGGCAATACTATATACACCTGTTGCTTTTGAAAGGTCCAGTTCAGCAAAACTAGTTGCAAGTTAAGTGGAAAAATAATAAAATTTCCATAGAAATAATTATGTTAAAGATGAAAACTCAAGAAAACGGTGACCTCAGTGATTCAGAGTGTATTAGAAGTAAAGATTTTGACAAAAATTACAGACGTATCTTTCTGCAAGTTAGGAGCTCAGGTTTATCAGAGTGTGTTGGAAAAGCAGACGTCTTATTGCTTTTGGTGTAGTTTAGGGCACGCCAATTATGTGTAAAAAGATGCTATCAAAACTCTTTTTATCGTAGTGAGGTCTATAGTATCTTAACACACTGCTTACAAACAGTGTTAAAAGGGTGTTTTATAGAAACTGCTTTCTGTGAGAGATTGGAGGAGTACAGGCTAGTAAAAACCAAATAGAATCAATACGTTAGCTTATATTGATTTGAAACATTATCTACATACTACAGGAATCATTTTCATTGCCTTTTAGCAATAGATGCAGTATACGCAGTCTTCTTGCAGTAAACGTGGCACAAAATCTACTATCTGTAAAACTGTAGCTTACATGTCGCATGTTCATTAAGTAGGAGAGACCCTTCAACTCTCAAGGAGAGTTTAGAAAAAATTACAAGCATACATGCCTACGTCTCCCAGGCTGATGGTTGTGAGGCACATGATAAAGCGTTTGATTTTGGACTGCCAAAAATGTGAATGCACTTTAGAGGAGTCTGATGGTTAGCCGTCTGATGAGGGCATATCAGTAAATTGAAAACCATGTGGAAGGTTGGAATGAATTTACGTTTTCCTTAGATTAAACCAAAACTCAAATAGTGCTAGTTTTAAGGTCATAAGTATGAGCACTCAAGATTTTTAATGAAATCAAAATTGACAGTTTTACGTGAAGAACTTTGATAGTTCCAACAGCACCAATTAAGATCAAATTGCACGCAGAAAGCTACTTTTTACTACCGCCCATGTTCTGTATTCATGCGCAGACAAATCGGAGCTCTTTGAAGGGCAGCAAAACTCCAAGTTTAAAAGCTAACCTTACAGGTCAAAGTTGCATGAAAATTTTCCTAAAATAGGTGCCCTTCCTTCTTTCGATCATCTCGTGCAGAAAACACTAATAGTTATAGGGCATTAACTGCGTTTAGAATTCTTACGTGTTCTTTGTTTTAGGGTGTAACAGGCGAACTGAATGCGCGTGCGGAAGGGAGAGTGTATTGACCTGACTGAATGATCAGCGAAAAGGATACACTGCAACGTTGCCATGTTGCATAAGGAAACCTATAACTTAGAGTCACTGATGCTTTAACTACTACAGAGAGATTTTAACCATTTACTGATGTAGTGTCTCTCTCACCATCTGTTATTATCACTCATGCGTTCTCCCAATCAGCACAATCATTTTATCACACAGCAACCAAAAACAAAGAGAGACTTCCTGTAAGACACATTTACAGTCCCCATCCCCTCTTTTCGGTCAAGATCTCAGAAGCTTACGCTTCACATTTTTATTGGATAGCCCGTTGCTACCCTTGATGCCGCAATTCCTGTCACTGAAAGATAAACTAACACGAAAAAGTCAAAAGTATGCTCTCTTGTTTGGTGCACTTCAAACGTGCCAGTTTTTCTAAACTTACAGTTGTTTACTACCAGTAGTTATTGACCGTAGGATTCCACCTGTATCAGTTGAGATATTTGAATAAAGAGAAGCTGACGCCCTTAGCAATCGTACATATTGAGTTCACTGATAATTGCAAAAACTCGAAGATTTTGTGATAAAAGCACCTGCCGTGATGTTATCTCACGAAAAGATATTGTGCACCTCAGCCGCGGTATCAGTTAATTGAAATTCAACCCATGCAAGTTGGTTAGTTTGTCATTCTCAATAGTCCCGATACACTCTTAATTTTAATGGAAACTCTGGAGATCGAATTTAAAATCAATCTTTGTATTTTCTAGAAGTGTTTTAGCCTAGAATGTCTGTTAATAAAAGCATTTTGTAAATGTCGGCATATAACATATAACGTGATACGTGATGATTCTCGCCCTTTTGACTGATTATGTACTCAAGGAAATAAGTAGATACGTGCTATTTAGTAGACAAAATTAAACGAAATGAAAGTACTTCGCAGCTTCTTTTCATGGCCAAAAAAGTAACACTTGACGTTGTTTTTCTTAGACACTAAAAGACACTTTAAACTTTAAGCAGAAGTACTGATAATGATATTCAATCTCTTTACTTAGAAATTAACCTGCCTTCTTACCTACCCCCAGCCTCCATGTATTTATGTCATTTCCATACTTATGTCCTTACTCTAAAAAGCCATTCTGCTAGTAAGAGAAAGAGTTCAGGATTCAATGCATCAAGATGACTTCTGCTCAATTTATGACGTCGTGTTCTTCCTGCAGATCTTTACTTTTTTATGATCATGATAAGGGTAATTTTTTCAAATTAACAATCACTATATTTATCACTAATTTAGGGGAATATCAAGACTTTGACAAGACACCTTTACCTCTTAGAGCATTATCACGCTTTACCTTAAGTACTACATTCCTGTTTCGATTTAATTACACCCACACCTATGACAATCGTTGTATTGCGTGCCTTTGGAATATAGCAATTTATTGTTTGCAGCTTGTCCTGACGACAGGTACTTCTATGTTCAAACCACTGTGAACAACACCGGTTACACCGTGTTGATAAGGTAAAGGTCATGCAACAGAAAATTGCAGTCAAAGAACCTAAACGAAATCATGTCCTAAGGAACACACAGGCAAAATAGGGGGTGATGATGAAAGAAACTGGGTTGCTGATTAAAACGTTATCACAGAATCTTAAATCGTGTATCCTTAGAACGTGGATGCATTATATCTTCCATATTTTCAATCCGACTTACGGTTTTTTTCAAAGGTACAACAATTATATTGGATTAACTAAAAGTTTATGGTAATATGGCCCTCCTATGCCCATTAAGCTCGGTGGCCCTCTTCTTTGCGTGTAGTCTGTTACGTCAGACACCGAGTCTTGGAAATTCTCTGCCCCACGGGCAGACTAAGGTCAACCCACATCCCATAAATAGCTTTATCTTTTTATATGTGTGTCTCTTACCTTCTTAGTTCTATACCATGAGTGGCCTTATGCTTTGAATGATACCTAAAACATCAAACAACGTAAATTCTATGATTACATTTACTGCCAAGAGCATCTTAGCACTCTCTCTTGACATATCATACATTCGACAAGAAATCAGTCTAAACGGAAAAGTAGCACTAAATTGTATAAAGTATAGGTGGTCACTCTCTTGACATACTCGAGTCGATCAAAAGAGCTCCTCGTGATATCCTGACAAAACTAATAAAATTATTTATATTTATTAAAGTGTATCCTTGTGAATCATTTCTGTAAAGTTTGAAACCCTGCCCCGGGACTATTCAATTGGATATCGCATTCCGTTTGCTTCCCACGCTAACCCATCTTTCGAGATAACGATGAAGCGCATAGATTGCTTTTTCAAATGGTACACGTACTCACTGATTCAGTATTGCTCGAGTTGTTAATATTAAAAACGTGGGTGACAGTGAAACAAAACCGAAGTTAGATACAGAAAGACATCATCCTGATCAAACTTTCGTTGACAAATCGTAGGATGTTGAGGATAGTGTCACAATACAAAGATCACTAACGTTCAACAAATGAAGCCAGCAGTGCTGCTGCTTCGACGTAAACAATACTTGCATCGTTAAGCATCAATTTTGGCAAGGTATTACTAACTTTATTAAGTCATGACGGTCTTTGAATTTTCTTACGCGTCATTACATGTTTATGCGATACACATTGCTACGTAGAACTGTCGTCAAACTGTTTTATGTGTTTCCAATTCAATCCTATTACGTTGTCAAACGCTAACACACCCTACCATTAAGAAAAATATATGACAGTGAATGCCATTGACCTTTTCTGACCGTTTTGATACGAGTCAAAAACGATAGGAGCTCCAGAAGACAAGTACAACATTATCTCTTCAGCCAGACAAAGCTTATCGTGCTCTTTAAATTGTCCTGAATTCTGTAAATAGCTTTGTGCCCTTTCCTCCGGGGCAGTCCAAGTTTGCACAGATTGTCAAGGGTATATTTCCAACAGAAACTAAGAGAGACTACTCACCATAGCTTGAATGTAGGCTATTTAGCCATCACGTCGTCGACACATACAAAGATCAAGACATCAGGACGCACGTCGCTGCACCTCTGATAAAAGTGTAATAATAGGCACCGACACTATGATCAGGCAGACCCCTAGCTCCATAGTCCCGCAACTTAATACAAATACATATTCCCTATTATGCGTCTTTCTGTTGTTTTACGTACTCCAATTCTGAAGATGTCCAGGAACTGTAATAAACGTTACGGTACCGACGATTGTAAGTTTATGATACAAACGTTTGTGTATGTATTTATGAATGCCTCAATCAGATGTTTAAACTATTATAGCAACATTAAAGAATCACTAATATGATAGACTACTGTATCATGTGTGCTTCAAAGGATATCAAAATATCATTTTATTGAGAAACAATGCAATGTGTCTTAATTTGTTAACTGTATTCTCCTTAGTAGGTAAATGTTAGAAATGATGTTTGAATATTACAATAAAAGAATTTATAAGCAACGAGGCTTAGATGACCCAAAATCTTATACAATCAAATAGTGATAAACTTTAACTAGCTTAGGTAAAATTAATTTCCGCTTCCTTTTTCCCAACATTCTAGATATTTCTGGTGTATTTCTGTTGAATCAACCATCCAATAATCTATATTTATTACTTCAGTTATTCAAATTTTAAAACCCATGAAATATTGCATGTGAGTATTTTTGAGATTATATTAAGGTCCAAAATCATATACCATTAGGAATATTGCAAACTTTATGGCTATTTTACAAAAAGCGTGTATTCGTCTTATTGCGTTGCTATTAATTTCTTAACCTATACCACAATGGGCATCGACATTTTAGCACCCACTGTGACTGCAGATATAACCTGCAGCGTATCGTTTGCCTCTGACAGTGATGACGTTGGTTATGATATGAAAGATTGCTTTATATTAATATCATAGGATATCCTTGTTTAAGATCACGCACTACCAAACTCTTTTTTGCGTAAGGAGTTAAGACAGACACTAATTCTTCCTATCAACTAAACGTAGATAATACATCAGCATTAGTAGAATTCGTTCACTTCAGCATAGTTAACCTGTGTGAGATAAGATGATCTCCGTATGTTTATAAGAAATAGCTAACGAATCGATTATTCCTGAAACAAATTTGCAGTGCGATGATTTTTTCCCCTGTCACTTCAGTTCGGTTTAAAAGCATAGGGCACCATGAATTCTTTTCGATATGTTAGACGTAAAAGTCAGCTCAGCCTTGGAATAAAGAGGCTAGTGCCTACAGTAGATACAACGATGCTCACTGACAATCAGGGAAATCATCAATTTGTTTAGGTGTAACGAGTGGGAATATTTGCATTAAGGCGGTGAGAGAAGTAGCTGTAAATTTCCAACAGGAGCAGTGGGTGACCTGCTACCAAAATTATCACTTCGATGATAAATTATTGATATCAGGATAGGAAATCTTTTTCAACGCTTCTTTAAGACAACACCTAACGCTTACTGAAATTTCAGAAAAACCCAGTCTATTGTAACTTGCTGCTTTACCAACTTAGTAATGATGAGCTGGATAACAACATATATGTTACTCTCTTTGGTCACTACGTTTGCTCCCTATTCTCAAAGGGCGAAAAACAATATCTAGCTGTATGCAAATTTGGAGAGCAGCCTTTCCTTGACTTCACAAGAAAAGGATTACGTAAGCGAGCAATCAGTCTTTTAAAAGCCCATTTTTCATATAGTTACTTATTACTAACTATTGTTATAGCTTCAGAAAATAGTTTACTATGAAGGCCTTTTACAAAAAGCTTTATTTTCGCGGACTGCTCGCTCTTTTGCACAGCGAAACATGCTGAGAATTTTTCGTTAGAGATTCAGGCAACTAGTGTTGTGATACAATATACGAAAGAGTGGATAACGTATTGTAGCTTAGCAACCAAGGTTCTACGGATTTCAAGCCGGTAGCGTTTGCGCCCATGTTGCTGTCATAAAGCGATTTGGTTCGATTGTCATTATCCTCTTATCAAAAATGCTCTTACCAAAGTTTATGTGTGATTATGTTTTTACGTCCGATGGTGCCTTTTTATGAAAAGTAATGTTACGAATGGTATTTCAGCACCGTTCCATGGAACTCTTATTGATAATTTTAGGGCAGACAGCTTTTTATTAGGTTAAGTGATTAGCTTAGCCACTGTTAAAGTATACATATATCCTCGCAATCTCATAGAGTCTTACAAATATAAAACAGCGCTATACATTTTCCTCTCATACTGCTTTTAAAGCGGAATCTGTAGAGAGTATGCATTCAGAGTCAATTTCTTTCAAGTAAGCAGCATTGTAACTATCATTGCTTTCTTTTTCTGACTCCATATAAAGCAGCAACCTAAATGAGATTGACGAAGATTTAGGAACTTAATTGCAAATTGTTGAGATCATTATAGTATTCTTAAGCCGATTGTCACTAAAATGACATCTAACTCTGTTGTTTCGAGTTGCCTATTATCATACATCCATTGATGTCGTGATCACATTTTTATTTCATAGGCAAATGTCTCCCGCAGGCGACGCAGGTCTGCCGATGAATGTCACAGCAAGTATTATTCGTATGCGAGCACATGTTATAAGAAACGTTGCAAGGTGACTTGTAATTTGGGATGTGAAATTCGTGCTAAACTAATTGTTGCCACAGTCAGCCGTTCAATTTCTCTAATTTCACGCTAATGAAAATGACATTTTCAATGACTACGCTCATTAGCAATCTAAGGAAAGATGAAGAGTGGTTGATTTAAAGCCAATCAGTTAAACCACATGGTAGTCTAAGGTCAAATCTTCCGGTCTCACTCCCTTAGTGTTATGTTGACAGGGTTCTCAAGCTAAAATTGAGCTCTCAAATACATTCAAACGCTGTGAGAGGAAAAGAATAAGTTGATTGCTTTGCAATACAAATTTATAATGACCCTGTAAGAGCTTTGTGTAGTCAACACCAAATCAACAGCTGCCGTGGGTGGTATTTGCCCATCTCTTGAAGATTGAAAAGTGCATAAAGGACAAACTTTGTTTTCCAACGTCTTCAAGGACTAAACGGCAACTGCTCCCGCCCTTGTACTATTGTTTTAAATACAAGTCAAAAACATTATCTCTCCAGTCAAGTTAAGAGTTCATTAAGTACCGACTACTATACCTATTATGAAAGTGAGAGGGCAGTCATAAAGGGTTGGCACATACGTTGTTTCCCTTTTGTTTGCACGTTGCTATGGTTCTTAGTCTGATCAGACATTCTCTTTTTTTGCTTATCTAAACCCTGTCCACATTATTCAGTTCATTGATAAAAAAAATCAGGTCATGCTGAACAATATTTAGTGTAAATAATAGACAGATATTCAAACAAGTATGTCGGTGAGCAAAACGCAAAGTATCCAATCTTAGTAGTGCTTGTAGAACAATAATGTCCCTGCACATCTTCAATGTAGTCAATTGATACTTGGAACGTCCTCCCTACGGCTATTAGTTTGACGCCTTAAGACACCTCGGTAGTACATTACAAAGCACATATCAGTGTAGAAGTAAAGAAATTTTGTAGGCTTCGTTAAAATGACTCTAGATTATTTTGATTCTACACTTTCTTTACCGGATGGCTTCTCTGGTTGATGCCCATTGACCAGGTCAACTTTTATCACATGATATGATTTTGTGAAATTGTCTAATTATGTGCAAGACTTCTATCTTCACACGCGTGCATATAAACTCATGAAATATTTCAGATTCTAATACAATCACTTTCCCTTTCGTATTCCTCAATTTTTCTGCTCTCCCCTCAATATCATGTACTTTGATAGCCATTGCCACCATCTATCCTGTTATTCTAACTGTTGATTGTCATATATCTCTGTTAAGTTCATTTAAATTCTCTCCTCTTTTCTCAATTATTTGGCCGAGGAGCATTTTTAGGGTCAGAAAAAAATGAACATGTATTTAGAGTTTTGAGTTATTTTACATGAAATTTATGATTTCTTGCAAAAAATATTTGTATATTTGGTGTCTTTAGACTCTTTGTTTTGTTTGATAGAGAAACAAGTGGGTCATTTTATGACGACATTATAAACAGATTTTCAAAATTTTATCTTCAAAATACTCGTGAACAAACTCGATTGGAAAGTCAGGGGATTCTAAGATAATGGTGTACGAAGTCGTTCATGAGATATTAGGATAGCTACAAAGATGTAGAACTGGGGAAGTACACTTCTCCCTGAGTAAGCGATGATAAGAATTCAGTTTCTTCAGATGTAGAAAGGATTATGTGGTAGCTATTTTCTTAGCTTTGTTTATATAAGACCTCCTTGAGACGACCAAGTATCGTTCTTGAAGTCTTCGCTGCCATAAAATTCTGATTATCATCATTACTATTTATCATTATTGTTATTGCAATTAATCAACTTCCTCAATCTGTTTTTGTTCACTTTACAACCTTTTCCAATTTATGGTCCATGGATGCTACAGAGAAGGTCTCTCCTTAGGAAATGGAGAGAACTTAACTTAGTATATTGGCTGTTTCAAAGAGTTCAATTTTCGAGATTTCATTGATGCTGTTATTGCCAGGAAGTCGTATCCTACATTTTTTCAGCTCCTTATTTATTCGTTTTGGTGCACCAATAGATATTGGAATTGCTATTATCTTCATATCTTATTTCTGTCTCTTTGCATTTGAACAATTCTGTAGAGACTTAGATCGAAGTGCTGCGATTGAATGGTATTAACATGTTAATAATTCTGCATTTCTTCCCTTTTTTGTCTTTTTTGAGCACGGTTTCTGCCCTGTTTTCCTTGATTCATATGTCTGTGAGACTGGTTACTTTGTCACCTTCAGTTATTTACTTAGGTTCGTGATCATATCAACGCTTGCTTCTGTCTACCTTGCGACTTTCACAAATTTTTTCATGTCGGTATCTCGGTGCTTATGTGTCGATAGATGTGTTGAGAATTTGCTAATTCAGATAAATCTGCTAGGATACGATCATTAGGTTTCTTTTTCACCTGCATGTTGGATGTGTGCCATCCACAACGATACGATGGTGGTAATGTCTTGTATGTTGTACGGCTTTCGATCTCGTGCTGCGATGAACTCAGTTTCAGCTGTATTGGTTTAATCTCGTTCTAAACTCGTTTCCTTGCATTAATTTATTTTTCCATGTGTTATAAAGCCGTTGCTGTCTTTGATGTTTAGCTGGATACCTAACACCACAAACTAAGGTATTGGTAGTTTCAGTCTCAATAGGAACAATTCAGGGGTGTCAAGTTCATTCTTCAAGTTAAGCGAATCATTCTTGATAAGGATGCAGCTTCTTTATGCTGCCATGACGTTTTATTATCTGAAGGAGAAGATAAATAGTCAAATAAGCTTTAAGGCCAATCAAAATAATTTCAAAACATAGCTCCAGTTTGACCAAGTTTCATACTTCAGCAAACGTCGGTAGGTACAGCCTATCTACACCATCTTGTAGATGATGCATCATTGCAGGAGTATGACTCGTCCTACTATTGGCATCCACTTTCTTGACATTTCTCAATGCCCAGCTGATAATTTTAAACTGTATGGCATTACTGTGACTGCTAAAGTGTAACTGGCTTCCATTTGTAACTGGCTTCCATTCTGTTGGGAGCATCACTTTCTTGTACAATTCTTACTCTTATGATAATCATTTGGATCTTTCTTATTGTGTTGTTTTTACTCATCCTCTGATGGTCGCTGCATCTCCGCATCCAACTAGTTCCTGCAGTTGATGATAGAGGATGTTCAATATCTGCCTTAGAATCCTGGATAAAAGAGCAGATTTCTAGAGGTTTTACACTTTCATATCAACTCTTTACCTCAACGTTTCTGATCGCTGATTCCAAGCCACCTACAACAATTGGGAGGGCAAATATCTTATTCATTTCTCCCCGCCAGCATTTTGCAACTTCGTAACGAAGATCACTTTGGCTTTTGATCCTTCTTTTTCTGTGATTCCTACGTCGAAGGCAACATCAGCTATGTAGCACCTCTTTTCGCTCTTATGTTTGAAAAATTTATTAGAATAATTATCATTTCCACATGGATTTCGAAATTGTTCTGATCATTAATTTGCTATCATTATTATTGTTATAGAACTTGACGCACAACATTACATGTTGGATTATCCTTGAAACTGGGCCATAACAAATGGTCTTATGACTCAAGGGTCTTTCTCAGGATTCTAGCAGTACCAAGAAGAACTGATTTTTGTATGAGTCCTATCCAAATATTCGAATTCAGTTTATCTAAATGCTTCTTTAAGTT
>JAAAKL020001576.1:13192-26662 GCA_010016065.2 Carybdea cf. marsupialis auct. non (Linnaeus, 1758) | reverse complement strand
TGCCCTTTCCCCCCTTTGAAAGTATTGTTTTTTCCCCCGTTTTCATGTTGGGTGTTTTTGTATGTTTGTCCGGGGTTGGGGGGGGGGGGGGTTCTTGTTATTTTTGTTGCTTTTATTATCTGAGCAACGTAGCCTACGACCCTTGTCTATGTCAAAGTATCATTTATCGTCCCTTATGCATATCTGACATCCTGTAAAACGAACCTGTGTATTTTACAAGGATTTACAACGGGGATGTTTAGTAGGCACGTCTCTCCTCCTTATTACCCAACGCTCAATCAGAAAGCAGATATTTATTGCATATATATATACATATATATATATATATATCACCAACCACCTAAAAAAAAATTACCGTTTGTATTCTAGGAAGGGGTGCTAATCCTAGAGATGGGAGATACTTGAATTGAAATGATACTTCCCACGAAAGACAGAATGAATAAAGTATTGTTAACGATTTGAATACCTAAGTTTGTTTTTGAAACGCTTAAGTTGTAAACAATATTTATACCTCGTCTTGAGGATCCCATTGAGGAACTAAGGAGCGTCGGGTAACTGCCAATATCTTAAGAGGCGCCGCCATGAGGATCCTACTCCTGTGGGGAGGGTGATAGCGCCATCAAAGTGCTACCCTAAATAAAAGGGAGACCGTCGCCGCAATGGTCACCCTGCATGACAGGAGCAGTAAGGCACCCCCTTATGTATTGTGACAGCAACCGTCATGAGAAACCGAGCTTAATTTCAATCAACTTGGATTCTGAATCTGAGGCATCTATTAATTGAAACAATCAATCTTTCATTCTAATGGTCTCCCTGGTAGAAGTGCTGGCATAAGTGAGCCTGACTGAAAGGCTTTACTGTTTCCCCATTTCCCATCTTTTTACTTTGCACGAAATTCCTAAACCGACTTTAGTAATTATTAAAGCGTGTTCTGAAGGCCGTGATAGTACTCCCTACATACTGTTTCTTGCATGTTTGGCAGTTAAGAAGGTAAACTACCATACGAGAATTACAGTTAAGGTTTCCCTTGCGCAAGTTGTAATTCTATATATATAACTCAATAAACATGAAGTGTATACGGCTCTGGCGGGGATCGAACCCAGGATCTCCCACATCGAAAACGAAACGACAATCCAGGAAGTCGATCGCGAATTCTCACCACCAGCAGCAATCTATTTCTCGTTTCGCTATTAGCTTCATCAGTGCCACTTCATATTTATAAGTACTCAGGCTGACACACAAGCAGTGGAAGATCCTGGATTAGGTCCCCGCCAGCGCCGTAAGCACTTCATGTTTCTTAAGTTCTATACTATGTAGTTCATGATTGCTTGAATGTCTGCCTAAGACTATTTAGTGCAATAGTAAAGTCGTCGTTTTTGATTTGGGAGATCTTGGGTTCGATCCCCGCCGGCGCCGTAAGCATTTCATGTTTATTGAGTTATATATATCTATCAATTCCCACAGTAGACTATTTCGCGAGATCTATAGTCTCCTCTTATTTACTCACTTGTTCAAAAGGACGTTTGTCCTACCTTCAAAATACCACTCTATCTTCTACCAGCCGTAACAGTCACCATCTTGAGCCAAAAAGATGACATCCTTGTGATCTTCTGCAAGCAAAAGACGAATAAAATCGGTGGCTTTACTCTACTACTGCCCCGATTTGTCGATATTTAAAGGGCAAAGCGCTTCATGTACGGACTCATCCTTGCTATAACAATACCCAAAGTACTCTTAAATTCTTTTGGTACGACAACTCCAATAGAGGAGATTGGTTCGCTTCTTAAAATATGGTGATATTTCGAACGCGGTCTACCCAGTAGTACCTTGAAGAAAATGTATGGATCTTGTAGATCGGCTTGTTATTGTTTACCAAAGAATCAACCTCATACAAGAGGACATGTTCACCGTCAACTTGGAGACCGTTCATCACCTCCATCTACTAACGCTGTTGGATCAGGTCGTTAAAATAATGTCCTAGTTTCCCTTGGTAAGTTATACAAATCAAAATTATTCTTGTTGAAATCCATTACGGATGAAGACTTATATCAAAGAAATATACAGGGAATAGATTTGCATTTCTTGGATCGGTTGTTCCTGATACTTCAGCCGATGTTAAACGTAGAATTGCCCTCGCGAGCAATGCTCTTAGTAGACTAAAGAAGAACATTTGGTCAAAACGTGAAATTCCAAATAAAATTAAACTTTACAACTCATTAATTTTACTAATTGCCATCTATGCGAATGAGACATGGATACTCAAGGTAGAAGATATCCGCAAGCTGTGCGTATTTGAAAATGATTGCTTACGATCCATGGCTGGAAAAACACGTCTAGATAGAGGTCGTCTTTCCGACGTTAGAAATTTGCTTACTTACAACGGATAGGAACGAATAAACTATGTCATGTGTGGACGTACGAGTACAGAATTGTGTATGAATGACGCTCTACAACATTGAGAACTTAACCCCAAATTCCTTTTCTGTACACAAACTAGGTCTAAGACGTGGAATGTATCTAGAGTCCAACATTACTTAGAATGACCGCTGTCTAAATACTTCATTATTTTCGCGGCATCGAACGTTTTCAACAAGACTGTGTTCGATTGCGGATAAAACGGCGGCTACCGAATCTTCTTCACTCGCTATGGCTGCTATTGACGGCTGCTTTCTAGATGCAAGTGTTCAACCTTCTCGAATCTATCTCCGGATCACGGTACACACAGGCTCTGCAATTAATAACACTTTCACTAGTGTTTATAGAAGGCCAACTATTAGCACTAGACGAGCTTTATTCTAGGAACAGAAAATGGCACGAAAATTATAAGGGTGGAAACTTTGATATTTTAAGCAGGGGACAGTCATAAATTTCAACTTGCTGTGTCTGACTCGATATAAATTTCACGCGTTATACCTAGTTTGTGTAGACAAAGCGAATTTGTGTTTGAGTTGTCAATGTTTGAGAGCGCCATTTCGCCTCTCTCGCACGTCTGCATATGTCATTATTAACTTCGATCCACTCTGCAAGTAAAAATAATTTCAATGCAGAGCATTTCTTTATCGATGAAGATCAACTCACGAGAATCAGTGGGAAGCCTTTTGATCAAAATGGATTGGCTGTTAAATAGTCTCTTTAAGGACTGTAGCAACAGGAGTACGTTGAACAGGGTAATGTATAACGTAAAGAAAATTTATAACTGCGTAAAACCAAAAATCCAAATCTCGAGAAACCACATATATACAAAGTACGTTGAAGAAAACATTAACATCTGTATTTTTATTTAAAACTGATGCAAGAACAGTAAATGATGTTGCTGGATTATCAAAATATGATATAATTCTGGCCATACCGGTACAGCGTCAAAAATGTTCCTATATTTTACATAAGAATAATTTAAAGGCAATTGTCACAGGGTAGTGTTTTTAATAATAAAACTATGACAACTGATTCATCATAAAAAAAATTATACACGATGATAAAAGGCTATGGCGATATTTGTTCAAGTTGGCATACCCCAACGACTTAGGTGCAGTTATGGGTGTGTCTGCCACTCATGTCATTTTGCTTATGAGAAGAAAACGGATTCCCATTCAAAAGACTAGAAGACCATGATGTTCGTAAAGCTATATAAAGACAGTTGCTCTTGAGTTTCCATTCAGTTGTTTGAGGAGAAGCCGGAGATACCTACGACCAAAGTTCTCGGATCTGTGTTCTGAAGGGAACACTCATTTCGCCTTTTGGAAATCGTTACTCCGGTACGACGAAGATCGAATAAAACCCACAAAGAAATCGTATCTCACCGAATACTACTGAAGCCTAAGACCGCCATCGACGAACATTCTAGGGAAAACTATTATGTAAGTAATTAACGGATTATTGTATGTAGTGGGAATATAGTAATTTATGTTAAGAGTATTCATCGTATTTGTCTCGTTGCTGTTTCGTCCTCTTTCCGACACTAGACGTTTCCACCTTTGCAGCGACT
Source organism: Carybdea cf. marsupialis auct. non (Linnaeus, 1758) (assembly GCA_010016065.2). NCBI lineage: Eukaryota > Metazoa > Cnidaria > Cubozoa > Carybdeida > Carybdeidae > Carybdea > Carybdea cf. marsupialis auct. non (Linnaeus, 1758). The sequence goes on along the minus strand of JAAAKL020001576.1, from coordinate 22,677 downwards.
CCGTAACATAATAATTGAAGCACGGTCGATGCGAAAAAATCAAGTGCAATAAAGATTAAGTAAAAGAATCAAGAATTGACATTTCAGCCGAAGAAAGCCGACGAAAGGGAATCCGTTTCAGAAATGTAACGCCAAGTAATTATATTTTCAAAGATGTCAACAGAACCACAGTGAATATACATACAATTTGTGGCTCTTCGGATAGGCTGGCAAGCGATTTCTCGCATTTTTTCGCGGCGCAAATAAAAGGGATCGGGACCAAATTAATTAAGCAATTGTCAGGTATCTATCCCTGATATCAGTTCAAGGTATCATCAAAGTGTTTCATCAATTTTTCTCAGGTAAACGAGTTACAATTAGAAGACTTGATGCGTACAACTGTAACAAGATCATGAAACCTATGCCCATGCCCTGGATCATTCATAAAGAGATCTTATGATTTGCTACCTCCATTTACTACCAAGATCGTTGACATGCCATTACGTAATTCTACTATGCCGTGTAGCTTAAAGATAGCAGTACAGGATTGAAAAAGTATTCTCTTCAAATTGATAATATCAATAGTTTTGCAACAATATCTAACCTTATGCTTCTATCCAAGGCTATCGAGCAAAAAGTTACACGACAGGTGACGGCGCATACCGATAGCAATGATTTAAATGAAGTTTTCCAATTCTGAATAGAGAAAGTCAGAGTACGGAGACGGCTCTAGTCAGGGTCCGTATGGCATTCTCCTGGCTCTGGATAATCAAAATCCTGTTTTACTCCGTCTATTAGACTTACTTGCCTCATATGACGGTCTATCATCAGATTTTACCACGGAGATTAACGAACAGACTTAGGTCCCGCGGTAAAATAATGGACTGATTCAAGTCTTATCTCTCTGGAAGGAAATAATTCGTAAATGTAAACGGGTGTATTTCTCCATTACCCGAGTTGCTTTTTGGTCTCCTACAAGGCTCAGTGCTTAGACCCATACTCTTCTTACAATATGGAATGAGCCTCCATCTATATGCAGATGATACTCACGTGTTCTTTAAGTGTTCACCATCTAAGCTGGGGAACACCAAGGTAGAGGCATTTACATTTGACATTTTCAAATGGATGTCCAATAAAAGACCCAAAGTAAAAAAGAAATAAAACAGAACTTGTTGCTTTAAATGCTCAGCACTGCCTGCCACCCCCTATTACTTCTTTGTTCGTTTGTGGTAAAATTATCCAGCCTACTGCTGTAATAATTGATATCAAATTGAGTTGAGACTCATCTATGACGGTGAAGCGGCAAATTTCTGCCATTTGCAAGCCATCGTTCTTTCACTTGCGTAACGTAGATCGTATACGACCATACGCATCAAAGGAAGCGGCGGAAACTTTGATACATGCATTTGTTTCTTCCAAACGTAACTCCATTTCCGTAACTCTTTACCAAAGAAACTAACCCGAAATAGAAAGCGGCTAAAGCTCTACATCATGGCAAACTCGACGAGTTCAGTTGGAATCTACGCAGATCAACCTCTCAGCTGCTGTAATACCAACAAAGATTCTGAAACCTTGCATATTACTCAGAGCAACTCAAGAAAGCTTAAATTTTGGCGCCTTTTTATGCCAGCTTGGTGCACCAAAGAAACTAACCCGAAAAATACGCAGCGGCTAGAGCTCTACATCTAGGATTGTATATTTGACAACAAAAAGGCAATACAGCCCCTATTTTAATGAATCTGCACTAGATACCAGTTGAATAAGGAATTGAGCTCAAGACCCTATTATTAACTCGTAAATGCCTTAAAAACAAAGCCATATTGTACGTGATAGAACTAGTTCAGCTGTACATACCCAAACGCACTCTAAGATCTTCAACACAAACCTTCTTCAGGTCAAAGATTACAGCCTGGAAGGCCATGGGTGTAGAGCAACTGCGCTTATACTTTAGAATGACTTACGGCGGTATCGGAGAGACTACACCCACCCATTAGCCAATATCATTGAGGAAAATTGAGTCGCATCTTTCAAACAAAGGATAGTGCTACTTTCTAGAACAGTTGGATCTTCATTTGGCAATCTTTTTTTGAAGTATTGATCTTACTGCATTAATAAGTTCTAGATGTCGTTTGTAATTAGTTCAGAGTTATGCTTTTAATTCTATAATATTAAGAGGTGCTAAAGTAAAGCGCAAATGAGCAAAGACAAAATTTGAGTTCTATAAAGGACAATTGTTAATATCATCATCATCAAAATTTCTGACTGATGAATCTCCTGATAAGTATCTTCAACGATGGTAAAGTGTATCTAGCTTACATCTAGTAAATGTATACACTTTCTGCTCAAGAGGATTTGTTCAGAGCCTAACAACAAAGGCAACTTTGAAAGTCTGGAATGTCACAACTTCAAACCTGTGTTCTCTTTGCTCTGATTCCCCTGCAACAGAGCATAGTGTGCTCGGTAATTGTTCATCTGAGGCTGGAGACGGCCGATATCTCTGAAGACACGACAATGTCTTGAAGACCGCGGCCAATCATCTTACGAATGCAATTAAAGAAGGGCATCCATAATTTGTCGATTTTCTGCTTACCAAAACCGGGGTTTGTTATTCCAGTCTTTACGACCTGACATTGCTTCCATGAAAGACGATGCTGTAACTGTCATAGAGCTTACAGTTTACTTCGAAACAAATTTAAATCATTCGAAGGATTGCAAAGAGAATAAATATAGAAGTCTTCAAAATGACTTTATAATCGCAAGCAAAAAGGTTACTGTCGTGGCACTTTAAGCACCGACACTAGGTTTTTATTTGGGTAATTCGTGTCATTTTTCAAAGTTTGAAACATCATTATGGAAATATGGCCTTGACAGTAAAAATATCTTAGACAAACGTAGTGAAGTAGCCTTTGGCTCTTCGAATTGCATATTCTGCAGAGAAATTAGGATTGGCCCAACCCAGCACACCTAGACTATTACACTCTTATTATTTGCTGACTATCTTTGTTTTTATTGTGTTTTTATTGTTGTTGTTGCTGTTACAGTGTAAATATAAGTCATTTCACTAACTGCTACTATGAAATCTTGTTGTCCCTATCGTAATGGGTTAAAAATAGCGAAAAAGATATAAAAAGTTTTAAAGCTTTATTCTTTGTAAAGCTACAGAATGAATAGATGGCACTGAAGAAAATTATTGTTGTTATTATTGTTGTTAAGCAGTAAGAGAGTAATAGTAAATTAAGTGCGCAATTTTAAAATATATATGACAAATATGTTAAATTAATTATAAATAGGCTGTAAGAAGCGCATTAAAAACTATGTAACTTATATTTTGTTTAGAATCAATATCGTCACTATTACAGGGACAGCGCATAGCACGTTCTTCCAAGAGCCCCTTTAACGAATCTCAAAAGGCTCTGCTCCTCCCCCGGGACTTCAAACTTCGGAAGTGCTGTCCCCACGAACCTCTTGCTTACATCATCTTTAGAAGTTAGCAGTTAACAAGGGATGTTGAACGACGAGATCTTTTCTATCATCCGTACGTCATGTGAAAGGTAAGAGTGCCGTCCAGGAGTCAACTTTGAGAAAATAATGAAGTTTGTTTACTTTTTGTTGGCTCGAAGTTTATAATGTTTGTTTTCAACCACGCAAAAGAGCCTTTGTATTCCTTCTTGTGATGTTGACAAGAGAACTATATCTTCTGCATAGCAATGATTGCTGATGCGCACGCCATAGAACAACCATGCTCTCTTCAATGTCTCCTAGTTTGACAACGATTATTTTGCTGTAAAGATTGAACAGATCAAGAGACGTAACACACCCCTGTCACACGCCACATTTAATTTGGAACGACTCGGTGATTTCATCTGCTAGACTGATTGATGCTCTCTGTTGATAGTAATAATCAATTGATAGGGGTAGATTGCTTTTATCTGTGTTAATCTGTCTATGTATGTCGAAAAGTTTGCAACACCTTACACGGTCAAACATTTTTCCATAGCCAAGTAGACGTTCTGAGCTCAGCTGAGCGCTCGGTTATTCTCAAACTAAGAATCATGCATTTTCTTCCATGATCTGTTATGAAGCTGCATTGGTATATAGGAATTGTCGAATTCTTTAGTTTCCTTCAGCAAGATCATAATTGATAATGTACCATTATCTAGGTACAGCACGTGGGAATAACAATGCGTCAAAATCTTGATGATCCTTTCTACTCTTTTAGAACTTCTACGACGGAAGAGCATGCATCGTCAGATTGTGCCTTTGGATTTCCATCAAAAGAGTGAACCTCAATGGCACATTTTTTATTGTAGAGTCAATGTTTTTACTATTGGAATCTTCAGTTGCAGCTTGATGATGCGGTTTTAACGCCGTGTACTCCCCTTTTTTCAGGGGCTAGGGTGGTGCCCATGTACATACGACTTGTTCGAGGATAGAGCACTTTAAGACCGGATGCCCTTCCTGGCGTCACCAATGACCCTTCCGGAATTTGAACCCTGACCCTCTTGAACAGAAGGCAAGGAATTTATCCACTAGACCACGGCGGTAATAGTCTTTATCAATTTTAAAATTCCTTAACCCAGGGTTTGGGAACCTACAGTTCGCGAACCAGCTGTGGCTCTTTTGATGATTGCATCTGGCTCTCGGATAAAACGTAAAATAGTATCACTTGTTTTAATCCATCCATTTATTTTCCACTGCTCATGTCTTCCGCTGCTCATGTCCTGTTTAAGTTTGCAGTTGGCTGCAGGATCCACTGCCCATCATTTTAATTGGATGATGATAGCAACGTAGGCCCACCAACGGTAAACGGTGAACGGTAAACAAGTAAATGTACCCCTTTGATTCAGTCTACTCGGTCATTAGCTCAAAGCTAACCCTTCGATAAAGAAGATGGTGAAAAGAAAAAAAGATGAATAATATCGTGCATTTCAGGACTAATGGACTGAAGAACTCGCTTTTGTGGAGAGAGCAGGTACTGCGGTGTACCTAATTTGCAATGACAAAATTGCATCGATAAAATGGTCGAATGTGAAGCGGCATTTCACGTTCGACACACGCGATGCTACCTTTGCATCGCAGCAGCAAGACAGCAGGAAGAAAGCATTCCAAGAGCTACTAAGCAGGGTACAAGGTAGCCAGCAGCGACTCTGCGTATGGGCCCAGCACGGTGACTATAATTCCACTAGCTTTGCTGGATCTTTAGCAATAGTGAAGAACGGGGAAACCATTCACAGATGGCGAGTACGCTAAAGCGTTCATGCTGGATGTAACAATGAACTTTTTCAAGAACTTCCGAACAAAGACAAGATAATCAAACGGATACGTGACACGCCTCTGTCAGCAAAAACTATTCATGATCGTACCATCATGTGGCAAACCAAATGGAGAAAACGCAAATGATGGATATAAATGCAGCGCCACTCTCTTCCCTAGTTTTGGATGAATCTACAGACGTAAGTCATTTGTCGCAGTTCAGTGTGATTGTGAGATATGCTACTGGTGACACACAGGGCGAAGAAAGTCTTCTGCCAATAAAAGAGCCCAAATGAGGTGAAGATTTATTCAAGTTTTGCATGGATTTCGTCAATGAAAAAGATCTACCTATGGATAAACTTGTGTCAGTGTGTACTGATGGTGCTCCGTATATGGTGGGGAAAAACAAAGGGTTTGTGGCGCTTCTCCGCGAACATGAAAATAGACCCATCCTAAGTTTCTCGGTTTCACCAGGTGCTCGGATGTGTGATGGGATGTGCGTTTGTTGTCAAGGAAGGTGTTGGTTTTTGGAAGGTGGTGCTCAGCCGTTTTGCAGCTTGCCTGAATGAAATCCGGACTTTCCTTGAAATGAGAGGCATCAAGCATCCTGAGCTAGCCGAAACTGAGTGGCTCCTCACGTTTTACTATCTCGTGGATGCGACTGAACATCTGAACCGGCTGAACGTGAAAATGCAAGGTATTGGAATTACAGTGTTATCCCATAAACACGCTGTGTTTGTTTTTGGAAACAAGCTGGAGCTCTTTATGGCGAATCTTAAAACAGGTGATTTGCTACATTTTGAAAAACTGAGACAATTTAAAGATGCATGCACAGCAAGTGATCCCACTCAAAACTTTAATGTCCATCAGCTAGCTGGCTTCACATCCAGTTCCCTACAGTCATTCAAAGCACACTTTGGAGAATTTCGTGAGCACACTCATCTTTTCAAGTTCATCACCCATTCAAACGAGTATTCAATGAACACAGCCGACCTGAGTTACATTCCTGACGTCTCTCTCTGAGATTTTGAAGCAGAAGTGGTTGACCTGAAGGGCTCAGACATATGGGTGAATAAGTTTAAGTCGCCGAATGTTTTGGAAAGAAATGCACATGTCGACAGAAATGAAAAAACTTTAACCCGAAGACCAGCCGATTATCAAAACTTGGAACGCGCTTCCTGTCACACATTGAAGCGTGTGAGTATTGTTGTACTGACCATATTTGGATCTGCGTATGCATGTGAACAGTCATTTTCACATCTTCAAAACATCAAGTCCAGCCTACGAGCACGTTTAACGGATGAAAGCCTCAACGCCTGCATGGCGCTTAACCTCACCAAGCACCAGCCAGGCTACAAAGCCATCAGCTAGACCATGCAACAACAGAAGTCGCATTAATGATGAGTAAATTCAATTCATCTATATTGAAGACTCAAGGTCTATTTATAACAATATTATTTAATAGAATAAATTCAGAAGCTTATTATACTCACATTTAGTTGAATTCAGTCTTAAAATATATTATATGGCTGTAATGTTTGCGCGGTACAATAACAAGCAAAGACTCCAAACAATGACTTTCAAGTTGTCGTTAGTCATATTTCTTTTGCCCTAGATTCGGTATGCGCAAATCCCTATAATTAACTAACGATTTCTTTTACAACTTCCTTTCGTCTTAATCCTCCATTAAACTCTCACCAACTCCCAACGCCTACAATCTTATTTTACAATTAACTCTTAAAAAGGAAGAGGTCTGGTACACAACTTGCCAGACATCACAATGACTCTCACTGAAATAAATTTCCAAATATTTGGCTTTCATGGCTTTCTGACTTAAAAAGGTTCCCGACTCCGGCCTTAACCAATGCACATCACAAGGTGCCTAAATTTGATTAAAGATGCGTGCATCTATGGGCACACCTCCTAGAATACTGTAGCAACGGTTTTTACATTCATGAGCAGGAAATTCGGGAGATGTTATAACAAATATAATTTATATTCGCATTTTTTGGCTATTAACCAAGTCTGTTAATAAGTTTCTTGTCACAGACTGGACAAAACACCAGGGGCTGGCGTATCCTTCAGTTACAAGAAACAAAAAATATCTCAAGAACCTAAACTCTGAGTTATATAACGTCATTATGACGTAATTCCGAAAAGGTATAGCTGTTGATGAAAGTCTGTCCACGAGATAATTTTACACCTTTAATCATCATATGAGAAGTGTACTGAGAAAATATTTCAGGAAGATCTGAAAATAGATATTTAGCTATCTTGATAGCAATTATTTCAGAACAGATCATAAACTTTACCAGCAATATCATGCAGTCTTATAACTTTGTTTAAAGTATAGCTACTTTATTTTTTTTCTTCTTTGAGCTCGTACATCATTGACCAGCTCCTTCCATTTTTTACCGGGTAGACCGGTGCCTCTTCTTAGCTGATCCACATAGGTTCGTACTGATCTTCCCCATTTTCTTATTCCTTGCTTTGGTTCCCACAGGAGCATTTGATGTACAAATACCACCTTTCTCCTCCTTTGTTTCTTATAAATTTTGACGTGCTTTACCACTCTAAAAACCCAAGAAACATAGGAAAGTAACTCTCATTTATCAAGTTTGGAACCGTTGCTATTGATCTGGAGCATTCCTGCCCTGCTCTAAATGGAGTACGTAAGAGTGACGTCATGGTTTTATAAGTAACACAAGTTTGAAAATATTTGCTCTCCGCAATCTGCTAGTCGGTAAAGATAGTTGATCAAAAGGTGAGTATGATATCTTGAGCAAACGTGTAGATACACCCTGTTGAAGTTAATAAAAATTCCCATAATACTTTGTTATTTGAACCCAGTCCACAATTTTACAAGCAGAGCAAAGATAATGTAAAGATTTGTAGGGTTATTAGTAGAAGCTGTCTTTAACACGATATTTGTGTACGTTCGCTTGATGGCGGAGTTACCACTGTGGTTTAGAAACATACTGGTTTTCTTGAAAATACCAACCCATTTTGTGGCGTCCTTACTTCAAACGGTCTCTAAGAAGATGTATTTTGATGAGTATGGTCAGTGCCAGGGACTTAGGAATCATCTTTTACTTTGGGGTGGGGGTCAACAGTGAAAGGGCACCTTTTTCTCTAAAAGGGCACTTTACTATGTGTTGTATTTAAAAGTGAATAACTCGATCCACAGCAAATAATAGTATGAAGTACCAATGCCTGATAATTTTAAACTTCGAACATGACCAAACGAGAGTAAACATAATTAAAATACAACTCAAAGAGGCACATGTCTTCGATTCACCATGCGCCATTTGTTACATTACATAGGTGAATATCTTCAATTAGGCTCTTAGAACATCTCTTCAAAGGACAATTTATTTCTCTTTAATCACTTTCATTGAACTTCGCATTTAATATTCATTAAAGAGCCACATTTTGGGCGCCAATAGCTCACGAGCCTATAAAGCAACCCCCGTTGGTGTGATCTGGTTATTGTGGACAATAAAATGTTTTAAACTAAATGTTTTAGAAGAAGACAAGAATGCTAAAGGGCCTTTTTGGTGACTCAAGTGACATTTTTTGGCTAAAAAAGCACTTTTTGCTTATTGCAAATACTTTGGGGGTGCCCCCAATGCCCCCGGTTCCTACGTCCCTGGTCAGTATATCCTGATTGCAATTCTATTTGGGCTAGTTGTTGCAACATGAAGCTGATGAATGACACTTTCTTGTCTTGTGTCTACCTCTAGGCCTAAATCATTTCAAATAGACAAGTTGGCCTCACCTCAAGAAAAACCCTGACTTTTCTTTAGTAATGCGAACGACCTTTTAACAGAAAGGTAGTGTTTTTACAGAGCTTATGGCAACAATGAATTCACTGCTAGCCGAGCTTCTTAAAACGTCTAACCAACTGGTAAGGTTGTTGCAAGTGAGATTTACCTTCCATCTTACCCCTATGTCACGCGACTCTGTGTTTAAGTAATGATTCGATGCTTCATCTCTGTCAACGTTCTTTGGTTCTTGTGGAACCAAACGTAGGAAAAGATAGTAAAGTGTAGTAGAGTAACAGTTAAGTATGGATGTAGTAACGTGAAGTATAGGTATTTTATATTACAATGTAGTATAGTACAATTTACGATAGATAGTATGATATACGGTTTTGAAAGTGTGTGTGTGGGGGGGGGGGGGGGGGAAAGGAAATTTTTTTGTTTTACACTTTTTTAAAAATCTTTAAAAACAATATATTAAATCTTCCTCTT
>JAAAKL020001576.1:0-13182 GCA_010016065.2 Carybdea cf. marsupialis auct. non (Linnaeus, 1758) | reverse complement strand
TTGTGTGGGTGGTGTGGGGGGGGGGGGGGGGGGGGTGGGGGGGGGGGGGGGGGGGGGGGGGGGCAAGATCACTTTTTACTCTAATCCTGTATTAAAACTCTGTGAAAACACATTATTAACACTTCTACTTGCAAAAAAGTGGGGGGTGGCCCCCGCCCCCCAGCTCCGCGGTCCCTGTATAATACAGTACGGTATAGTATGGAATGGCTTTGTAAAAATAATAAAGTTTTGTCGAAAACAGTAAAGGAGAATGAGTTTGGTAACGCACAGTATAGTATAGTGTAGTATAGTATAGTGTGATGTAGTACAGTATAGTGTGATATGGTACAGTATGGTGTGGTATAGTATCGTATTGTGGGGTATAATATAGTATGGTATGGTATAGTAAAGTATAGTAACCTATGGTACAGTCAAGAATAGTATTGTATGGTATAGTTTAGCATAATACAGAATAGCATAGAAATGTATAGTGTAGTACATTTTGGTATATTAGAAAGTAACATAGTAGAGAAGAGCAGAATAGAGATGAAGCACATCATTGTGCTTGTGAAATGTAACAACGGCTTTTGGTCTACTCAACTATTTTCACTCTAATTTACAGAGTAGGTCAATCAGCTGATCGAACAGTTGAGTACTCATACATTAATATCGACGAAGTATCCATCATTACTATATTATGATTCAATATACTATATCATACGAACCTTTACTATACTTTATTATACTACTCTTTCTTTGCTATATCATGCATTATTGTATTACATTACACCTTACCAAACTCATTCTCCAACTCCTCTCTTCATCTCCATTCTGCTCTATTTTATCATACTATCCTATCGTAAATTGTACAATACTACATTGTACTATAAAATACCTATACTTAACGTTACTACATCCATACTTAACTGTTACTCTACTACACTTTACTATCTTATCCTATACCATAATGTGCTAAACTAGACTATAGTTCAACTGTATTTTACTTTCCTATATCTATACTTTATACTGTTTGGTGTATTTCACAGAGATGATAGGTTGCTCAATGTCGAATAATCCATAAACAGATCATCAAATATTCTCTATTTAGAGTTTGTGTTCCTTGCTTCGATGAATGTTCCCTAAATGCCTACTTTTTTGCCTTATATATAATTTGTCTTGTTTATACAAAATTCTTAGAAAGCAAAAGAACATTCTAGAACATTCCGGAAATTTCTAGTGAGTTCTATAAAAACTTCTGAAAGGTTCTAGAACCCTATAGAACCTGTCAGAACATCCTAGAATGATTTCAGATTAAATAGTGCTGTTGCCTAGACAAGCCAATTTAAGGCAGTCCCATGACACTGTTACTCTGCTGTACTTTGCTACACTATCCTTTACTACCCTATACTTAAACACGCTAAACTAGACTATAGTTTGCTGTATTTTACATTCCTATATCGATCCCTTATACTATTACTCTGATGTACTTTTCTACACTATCCTATACTATCCTGTACCATAATATGCTAAACAGGACTATAGTTTACTATACTTTTCTTTACTGTACCGATATTATCACTCTAGTATACCTTACTGTACCATACTGTCTTTGATATGTTTAAACCACATTCTTTTCTACGTTCTTCTACCCTACCTTGCTCTTACTTGCTACACCCATTTGGCTACAATCTTGTGCATAACATGTGGGCCGGTTGTAGTATATTTTGATAGACTATATCAGTTATTTTTAACTACGAGTGCAAGATTGTTCCTAGGGGAGTTGCAAGTGTGTAGTGGGTATTGATGGCTTTATCATAACAGGGGGTCGGGTTGTACTTTATGGGCTAACCAAAGAAGTGATTCGTACATTTGTACAAAATTATTTTGTTGTCAAAAAATGTGGATGATGATTCTATGCAAAATACCCACTTTCTTTTTAAGACGCAAGATTCTAATTGATATTGATTATCTCTCGAAGGGGAGCGGGTTATTAGAACTGGTTGACAACATCGAGGTGGCGCTATAGCTGGTTAGAGACTTGGAAGAGGGTACCAAGAAGTAAAAGTTTATCACTGATTGCACACTACCATACGATACTGGATTATACCATACCAGTTTTCCTCTGACAACATGTCACCCCTGTTTGATTGTAATATGTAGCGTTCACATTCTCAGCATTCCTTTATGTGATTCTACCTCCGCATGTTGAATATAAATAGAACTTTAAAATGTTAGGTTTTGATCTTCCGCACCACTAACTCTTATTGCTGCATTGCTAGTATAATTCTGCACTTTACTGCCATATGTGTGTCTCCGATTACTTGTGGAAAGCCGCTCGAGAGTTTATCCTGGAAATCAGCTTCTTGTTTTCTTTCTTCACAGTGTGCATTTGATACCGGCAGAATCTGAACATGTTCTTAGGGCCACTCAAAACAAAATCCTTGAATTCCATGCTCAGGTTTGGTCACGCAAGCAAAAGCTTTCCGAATTTGACATCAAGGGAAGCTAAGATTCAATTTACAGCCAGAGTCCAGATAGACAAACAAGTTTCGAAATGTCTCGATGAGTTGTACACTACGGAATGTGGATAACAATCATTCGTGGATAAAGGCATGAAAAGTGTTTGTCTTGTGCGAGTCAGCTGATTTTCGAAATGCTTTTGGTCTGAGCTAGTAGGTCTGTATCAATAGTTATAAGGTTGCTGTATGCGACCTTTTTGAAAGATCAGCCATGTGACTGCTTGTTCTGCCACATTCTTTTCATTTTGAATGAACCTTTAGTGCTATTATTAAGGCGTGTACTGAAGTTCATTGTTAGCGTATTAGCTTAGTTGGTCATTGATTTGTTGGGTGATCATGAGAAGTTAGTTTCTCCGCATTCCATCCAACAGCATCGCATTCACTGCGATCTCCTCTTTAATTAAGAAAATCCCTTGTGACCCAATTCACACGCATTTCACGAAATCTGACTTTCAGAACCAGGAGCTTGACCTCAGTCAGACGAGCAGATATCTTAGGCATTGCTGAAGGATGTTCAAAGGTTGAACTTTCGAATTCTGCTTCAAACCTCAGCTTCGTGCCTGCTAGAAAATATTTCGAGCTGCTCCAGTTCAAACAACGAAAGAATGTGACATAGATGGTGCAGTGAATTGGGACTCATTATATCTTCCCGTGTTTGTAGTAAGCCAAGCATGGGATAAAATTAACGATTTTGATTTTGTGAATCCAATCAATGGCATCCGGAGTGACGAGTTCTTAATTGGCGTGGAATATTAGAAGCTCTCAAGCCTCTAGACTGGTTTCTATTATAGCGAAGGGAACAGTGCATCACAAAACACTACCCGGTTTTTACAGTCAGCACGAAAGCAATATCGGAAGAAGCACGGCGGAAATAGTTACTCTTGCTTGTCCAGCCGCTCCCTTGCCTTGTTTCGTATTCCTGGAATTCATACGTGCATTCTTCACGAAGCCACGAGGACCGTTCCCACGTGGAATGTTGGATAGCAAAAGGGATAGGCGCGATCAAGCTTATTGTAATAAACTCCTTTCACGATCAGTGTTGATTTACGGCGCATGGACAAATTCTTTATCGGCCTTCTTGTGTAAACGCACTTGTTGACTTGATTCATCATATCATTTAATAGTAATTTTGAGATCTTCATGGACCAAACACTTCGTGATTATCAACTCGACAACCATCACTGAATTTGTACACTTTGTGAACATCTTTCGCTACTGTTAGGAGACAGTTTGCTCGGGTTTACAAGCCAAGTATTTCACAGAGCAGAGATTATTTTGTTCTCTTGGGTATTACACCAGTTATTGTCGTTTTGTTTTTTTGACTTGATCAGCTGTGACTCGTTCAAGCAACTGTGTTTTGATAGGACAGAATGTGTTCGTATGTTTTGATTGATATGTTGATTGGATGGACACGGTGCTTCACTGGATGTGTACAATAAACAATTAGCAAATCAGTTTCATGGCATGTGTTCTCATGTACCATTGAACTTTTCGCGTCAAATCCCGCCAGATTTTGTTTACATCTTCGCGACACTGAAATATTATCAGCATGTCCATTGATTCTGGGTTTTCCTCAGAATCTTTCTCAGATGGCCAGTGTAGTCTAGAGTACTCCGTCACTGAGTCTGTGGGTGAAGAACAGGGAGCGACAAAGATGCCGGGTAACGCAGAGGGTCAGCAAGGTACAAAAAGGAAGCGTGGGAGGCCCAGAGCACAAGATAGGATAAAGGTAGGATGCCGAAAGTCGTGGTTGTATGTTGGTGTTCTTATTGAAACTGCGTGTACCAGTAGGAAAATGCCACGCCCATTTCGTAAGCGCAGGTGCCCCGTTTCTTTGTTGATTTTTACTTTGTGCCATGTAAGCTCACTCAGTACATTATCAAAGAATGTATAATTGATGATTTTGACAATAAGTTGGTGACGACAGCATTCATCACAAGAGCTTTGCTTTACACCCCTTCCCCTTTCCCCTCAATGTACACGTCCACGCCTAGGAGGGGGACTTTTCTTACATACTAACGTTACATGCTGTCACGAATGTTTCTTGTACCTGCCATAACCTATCTTCACTGGTAGCTATATTATTACTTATATCCACTATCTTTACCTTGATCTACTTTTATCCAAATCTTACTTGTACGTACCGCAACCAGTTTCGTCTATCTATGCTTACCCATATCGTGTACATATGTCTTAACTTTATCCGAACTTAACGATATCTTCTATCTATATCTTAACTGTATTTAATTTTATCATCTTCTATCTATATCTTAACTATATGCACTCTTATCATCTTCTATCTATTTCTGAACTATTTGTAATTTTATCATCTTCTATCTATATCTTAACTATATGTACTCTTATCATCTTCTATCTATATCTTAACTTAATGTACTCCTATCATCTTCTATCTATATCTTAACTTAATGTACTCTTATCATCTTCTATCTATATCTTAGCTATATGTACTCTTATCATCTTCTATCTATTTCTGAACTATATGTACTCTTTTCATCTTCTATCTATATCTTAGCTGTATGTACTCTTATCATCTTCTATTTATATCTTAACTATATGTACTCTTGTCATCTTCTATCTATATCTCACCTATATCTTCTATCTATATCTTACCCTATCTACCTACTCTATATCTACTGTTACCTATATCGTCTTTATCTTAACTCTGTGTACTTTATATCTACCTCTACCCATATCTTCTATCTATATCTTAACTATATGTAATTTTACCATATATATTTTATCGGTATCTCACCTATATCTTATATCTATATCTTACCTAAATCTGCTCTACCTCTACCCATATCTTCCTATCTATCTTTTATCTACATCTACTATTAGATACGTCTACTACAGTTGCAGTAGCTTGACTTGAACTGCGAGGAGGGTATTATAAATTGCTCGAGTCAAGTGAACTTCGAACCAAATAATTTTCAGTTTTTATATGAAAAATGGTAAGAAACGAATGATTTATACATTATTGAATTTTGAGAACCCCTTTCTCCTTCATCTTATACAGTCTAAAAGTTACAACACGATCTTGTGAACTATAAGACAGATTTTATATGAACTTTATCTTTGGAAGCATTGTTCGATGATCTCTAGCCTCTTTCGAGTTAAGGCTCCCCGTCCTTATCAAGCTCGAAATCTTCCAGCAATTGTAAATATCTCGTCAACATGCTCTTTTTCAGACATCATGGATGTCATTGTGTCTCTTGCTGAAGTTAGTGACGTTTCTGTTGGCTTCATCACCCGTACGTCGATCGTCATTTTCATCGACATATTCCGTCGCAATGGTCATCATCCTCACCCTATATCGTTTTTGGAAATTTCTTCACCTATTTTATCGTAAGTTCAAGTAAACGAAGCCACCATCAACGTTTGATAAATTGTTTTAGAAGCCCCAAAGGTAAGTACGCAGTCTGCGTAGATAGTAACGGTAAGCTGCGGGCACTCCTGTAGGGGAGAAGACGGACGGGTATCAAACAATATCTTTGGCATAAATAAAACAATATTCTTTTCCCTTAGAGCCGACGAGTATGGCTCTTAAAGAAGATACGACCAATATGCAAAGTAAAAGAAATGAACCGTGGGAAAAGCATGGGGATCGAATGTACATTGGATTTCAACGGACAGGAAGGTCTGTCAAAATTTTGAAGGAAAAAATGGAATAGTGAAAACTAAATTAGGGAACATGTATTTTGTTATATACCCTTATAGCTTGTAGTGTTCGAGTTATTTGACACAAATACTTCTCCTCTGTTCAAGAAGTACGGTTCGAGAGAAGACAGATCGACCGTGGTGGCGTTCGAGTTATACAGTGTAATTATCAGGATAGAATTAAGCGAATTGAGTGGGACAGAGAGATAGTTGAAATTATCCAGTATTAGAATCAAGCGACGACAACAGTACCAATATCTTACCTTTACCTGCTATTACCCATATCCTCTCTCTATATGGTAGCACTATCTACTCTTACCCATATCCTCTCTTTATATGGTAGCTATATCTACTCTTACCCATATCCTCTCTTTATATGGTAGCTATATCTACTCTTACCCATATCATCTCTCTATATTGTACCTATATCTACTCTTAACCATATCCTCTCTCTATGTGGTAGCACTATCTACTCTTACCCATATCCTTTATGTATATCTTGCCAATATCTGTTGTTACCTGTAACTACTATCTATATCTTACATATGTAGACTGCAACCTCTTCTTCCTATCTATATTTTGCCTACATCTGTTGTGTGTACATGGTAGCTATATGTACCCTTATCCATATCATTCATCTGCATCTTACCTATATCTTATTTTACTAGTACCTACTATCAATATCTTACCTAAAACTGCTCTTACCCATACCCTCGATCTGTATCTTACCTATATCTGTTACCTGTACATGCTATCTATATGGTAGGTATATCTACTCTTACCCATATCCGCTATCTATATCTTACCTATATATACTGTTACATGTACGTGCTATCTATATCTTACCTATGTCTATATATATGCTACATGTACTTTCTATCAATATTTTAACTATAACTAAACTTACCCATACCATCGATCTGTATCTTACCCACATCTGTTATCAGTGCATGCTGTTTGTATGGTAGGCATATCTACTCTTACCCATATCTGTTATCTTTATCTTACCTTTATCTACTGTTACATGTACCTACTATCTATATCTTACCTACGTCTATATATGCTACATGTACCTTCTATCAATATTTTAACTATGACGAAACTTACCCGTACTCTCTATCTTTTATCTTACCTATATCTATTGTCAGCACATGCTGTCTGTATGGTAGGTATATCTACTCTTACCCATATCCGCTATCTATATCTTACCTATATCTGCTGTTACTTGTACCTAATATCTATATCATACCTATGTCTATATATATATGCTACATGTACTTTCTATCAATATTTTAACTATAACTAAACTTACCCATACCCTCGATCTGTATCTTACCCACATCTGTTATCAGTGCATGCTGTTTGTATGGGAGGCATATCTACTCTTTGTCATGTTCTCTATGTATCACTTACCAATATTTCTTTTTACCTAGATCTTCAATTTTACCTTTATATCTTTTTTCTGCACCTACTATTCACGTCGTATCTTTGTACATAAGGAGAATTTCTTTTCCATTGGACCTTTTCTGTTAATTCGCATAGGTGAAGCTGATGCTGATTGGTCAAAACACAGCACCGACTCATCAGCCCTGCATTTACGTGATTTCTGTATATCTTATCAGGTATTAAGAACCATTTGCCTTCACCAGTCTCAATGCGTGCATAGATACAGACGTTCCAAACTACAAGGAACGTACATCGGTTTGGCATACAGATTTGATTAAAAAATTCGTTTCCGTATGCACAATGCTCTCTTTCACGACCAATATATCTACTGATTGCTTGTGTCTGCATATCTTTTTTATATAGATTTACACATACATATAAAAACCTCGAAAGAAAATTCTTCAATTACACCTCTATTTGTAATCTACCTTACCATGCAATTGCGAGGTGGCGCTATCAGTCCTTGTATTCACTGTCAGCGGTTGTAATTGCATACTTTTAGGTAATACACAAGTTACATTTATCCCTGCATCCATTGTACGGTTTAGCAACTTTTAAGTTACTCCACTTGATGTTGTGTGCTTAGTTTTACGCGCTTTTAATTCCCAGATATATTTTGACAGCTCAGTCTCAAGCCTATATTTTGCATTGTTAAAGATTTCTGAACAATGCAATTGTAATCGCTTGCAGAATTCACCAAGTAGCACGACCTTGTTAACGTATGGGAAATTAGATTATATACAGACGTGAAATTGAAGAATTTTCCTTCGCGGTCGAAAGAACGTCAGCAAACAAGACTTTCTTACCACTACTTAGTTGTATTAGGCTCTGCCTTGTTGTATTGAGCACTTTAGCATCAGTATCAATACTTGTTTGTATGAACATGTACATACATGCATATCATGAAACATGCAGTATATACTTAGACTTTAAACTGAAAATAAGGGGTATTTTTAAGTAATATTTTATATTTGTACACTTTAACACACACAACTCGCACTCGCACTCTCACTATAACCTTGCTATGAATTCATTTTTTTGAAATCAGCTTCGTAAATTGGTAGAAAATCGTAAATCCCTTTGGCAAAACTGTTATCAGCTAACAATAGCCCAGCGAAACCGTTTTTGTATATTTGGACAGTCATTAAAATGCATTCTCGTCGTTTTCCAACATTTCTGCCTCTGATGTTGTTGCCCGATATAGCCCGATTTAGAAACTCACACCTGTAATAAAACTGTACGAAACAGCGAAAATATTTTAATACTGAAAATCTTTTTCGTCTGACACGCCACAGAGTACAAAATCGTCAGAATTGAGATAGAGAAGGAATCAATAAAACTTATACCAAACTGTGTTTTGAAAGTAGCCAATCAGAAGTCTGACTGCTAGATCGGTGTTGTTTTGACCAGTCAGTTCCTGTAGAACTGAATGGTTAACCGAAAAGGCCCAGTGAAAAGACAAATTCTTTTTGTCAGCAAAGCAATGATTTTCTTGCTCAAATGTGGACTGATTCGAGAACGGCTAAATGAAAAGCAGACCTAGCCTTACCTATTATACGGAAGGGGTCATCCGTATACAATTTGGCACAGTCTGGGTTTTCAAGCAAGTGCTGCCCTATGTCAGAGTCACATTGCTTTGCGGTGCTTTTGGTTTTAGAAACTCGAGGTGTTTGTTTCAACATAGGCATTCTCACACTGACAAGAAAAGGATTTCTTCTCTCTTCCAAGTCTGACGATTTTGTACTCTGAGGTAGAAAATACTTTTCAGTACCAAAAAGTTTTTGTTATTTCGTGCAGTTTGATTATTTTGTACCACCAACAACCTCTTTTAATATATCTAAGAGGTCCTCGGATTGGCACCCATTAATCCCGGTTTATTCAATGCTACGCATAGCGTCGGTAGGTGCTTTCCTTCACCTTACTTCGCATGCTAGGGAACAATATTCTAGTGTTGTCAGAACCGTAGCTCGGAGATGATTTACTTTTAGGACTTCTAGCACATAAGGAGTGCAAACAATGTTTTATTTCGTCATGGTAATTGCGATCCGTGTGTTTGCATTTTTCTCTGTCAATATTGTGTCACTTCCAAGATAAGAAAAGTTAAAGTTTTTCTGTTGTTGCCCTTGAGAGGAAGCGATTGATGCAGTGGCACGAATTCTGTCGTTTTGGGGGGAATTTGCTTTCCGATAGTTGCTGTTGCTTAGCGAGTTCAGGAAATATTCCGCATTGCATTGTGATTAAAGGAGAACAAAACTACGAACATAGTCTGGATCAGTTATTTCCTCCGCAGAGTGTTTTCGACTGCTAGATTTTGGCAAAATGAAACTGAGATGCTTCTTAGGATTTATTAACGTTAGTAGAATATAGTCTAGGACTACCATAAAGAGAAAGCAGCTGAGTGTGTATTTCTGCAGAACTCCTGTTGCGATTAGCTAAAACGTAAGTGTCATGATTGAGAGACCGTAAGATATTACACCGTTGCATCTAGCCCCTAAGATATTACACCGTTGCATCTAGCCCCTGACAAATCGAATTACGTAAAATCTTACAGTTACGTGTGGGAGACTTATGTCCACATCGTATATATATTTGCTAGCTTTGGAGACTCTGTAATATCTATTGTGCAAAGGGGTAAAACGTAGCTTGAGAGGTTGCTTACTGTAGCATGTTCTCAATTCGCGGGAAAATAACAGCTCAGAGGATAAGCAAAAGAGCTTGGTGCATGTAAAGAAGGAGTACACACGTTTGGTCTATGTAATACAAAGCGTTTTTCCAAGCCTCGATATCAACATATCATTTTGAGCCTGGCTATACTCTTACATTTTCGTATTCGATGTTTATCAGTATCAATGTTGTATAGCTCTGGGAGTACAAATGACATATTACGGTGTTTAAGGGTTGTCAAGACAATATATTTTTTAATAATGGAAACAGGCAGCTCGAAATTATTGCTATCACAGGTGTTGAGCCTGAGCTTGATTATTATTTGATTCTAGAATCTCAGGTCATCTGATCCTTGATATCTTTGCCAGCCAGGTATCCTATTCTCCTTCATCGTCGTCGTCGTCGTCTTCTTCTTTTACCTGCTCCAACGTGGCAGCGAGGTCCCAGAATTTTTGCTTCTATTTTTAAGCCGCTAAGGGTTTACGACCCAGATGCTGCAACTATGTTCTTAGTAGCAGTCAAAGTTGAACGTAATTTTCATCTTAAGTATCTGGTTCTGATTCGATAAGATCTCAGCTAAATAATCTTGGCGAAAATGCTTTTATCCAGGGCCTCTTCCCTCATTATGCTTCCAGGTTTTCTGTGGATATATGGATCCGTACTACATGCTTGCAAGGATACGGAAGTCGTGCTAAAGCCCGCCGTCAGATTTGTCTGTACTTACGAAGCGGCTTTGGACGTGCAGAAGGAAGCTATTTTCACGTTAGAAGAAATTACATCCCCCAAAAAGAGTCTCTGAAACTTGCATAAAGGGGAATTTAACCTTTACTGAAGCTGTCTATTCTTTGTAGCAAGCGAAAGTTTGTACTGCCTCTACCTTTAAACTCTTATGAGAGCGGATGTGAATGTGGATTTACGGAAAGGGAAGCATGGTGAAGTGAAACTGAAGTGAATTGATTGAGAATGAGCGACAGAAAGACAAGGGGAAGCAAAGGAAGGGAAAAGCGAACTGAAGGAAGCCATTTGGGTGTTCGCAATATATCTTTTCTAAAATCAATGTTTTGGCATGGAGCCTGAAATTTGCTAATACATTAATGTAATCACCACGCAACGTCTCAGACTGAAATTATCTGTAGCAACAGAAAATGTTCGTCCTGAGAAAGATGGTAATAAAGAGCAAGCCCATTTCGTCCTGCATAATCTACAAAGGTCGGCTGCTCAGCTTATTTGTCTTATCATGAGCTTGGAAGTGTTCGATGTTTAGAGTGCTCTACTATCTTCAACTGAAGGTTTCTAGCTTAAACTGTTATGTTGCACTGAGGCCGAAAGTGGTGATCCATTTATTATTCACATTTGAACAAGCTTTATGCTCTTCCGATGAGGCATATGAGGGGCATCAGAAACATGATATGAAAGGAAAAAGTTTCCAACCAAGAAACGAGGAGGACCTTACAATCCTGGGCTTTGAAATATGCAAGTTCCACAATATTGTTAAGTTTGAAAAAGAACATTCTGGAGACTTGCATATTAGACCTCCCTGCTGCTTAGCGGAGAGGTCTAGGAACAAATAATACCTGGAATGGACACTCCTTTCATTTGGCAAGTGTATTGCGTCCATTTTCACCGAAATTAATTAAAAAGTAACTATTTGTCGAGGATTGTAGGTACGTTGACAATGATGACAGGGTAAAAGGGGAAAGGCTGCTAAAGCAGCTACTTTACTCTGTGATGGCAAGCAACAGTGAGAAAGAAGTAGACTTAGATGTAAAGATGTAGCTGAAAGAAATGTGAAGAGTCACGGGGATGGACATGTACAGTCAGCACCAGGCAGCAAAGAATAGAACAGCGTAGAAGAGAGTTATTAAACATAAACAAAACCTTTAAAAGAGTCCTAAAAAAGAAAACCTAAAAAATAATTTAAACTGATAGCAGGAGACAGGAATTTAGGTTTCACTAGTTCTTGTTCCTTGAAACTGGATTCTTTTGACGTGGCCTCATTTATACAAGCACACTTGGTTTATTCTTCCATACACTCCTCTTGTTAACTCATTCAAGCTTTGTAAGGGATGAATATTTGAAGTCTTCTGGTGCAAGAAAGTTTTCTCCAAAACGGAATATTTTTAATGTAAAGTTAGTGTCGGAACTTAGGCGGCTTATTATGACTTTGGACTCTCGTTTATGTGAGGATTGTTCCAGGTTTGCCCTCGGAATCTGTCTGTGTTCACTTTCGAAGCAATCAGTTTTCCGTTTTCAATTGTAAGCCTCTTTTGTTGCAGTTTAAGCTATCACTCTATGTTTCATAGCTACCTATGTTCACTGCAGTTTCTTTGAGGGGAAAGAGGGGGGGGCAAAGCCAAAAGAAAGCTCCTAAAGTGACAAGTGACAACAATAGCGGGTGTTACTAGATGTGGGACCCTAAAAGGCTTGGATAGGGGCCCCAGCCCATCATCAGGGAGCCCACATGGGACTGATTTACTGTTAAAGCTACCTGTGTTAATTCGTAGCACAACTGTGTTCAATAGCGAAGTTACGTTAGTTCTTTGCTGAAGTTTCTTGACTTTACTGTGCAATGTAGCCCATTGGCCTCGAAAGCTGACTGTGTTTAATGTTGATACCACCTTTGTTCACTGCTACAACTACCTGAGATTACGTTAAAGCTGAATTTTGAGATCAAATTCGACGGTATCCTATCCATCTTGAAGCTACCTGTTGCCAATGTCGGAGTTAGCTTAGTTAACCGTTTCCAGTATCCTTGTTCACTATTTTCATTGTTTCTTTCACATACACCAAGTTGTTGTTGTCGTTGTTGTCGTTGTTGTCGTTGTTGTCGTTGTTGTCGTCGTCGTTGTTGGTTGGGGTGGTAGTTGTTGTCAGACCTAATACTATTTCCCTAAGC
>JAAAKL020001575.1:0-30107 GCA_010016065.2 Carybdea cf. marsupialis auct. non (Linnaeus, 1758) | reverse complement strand
AGCATATCAGAAAAAGTTATTATAAAATATTCGAAAATGTTCTATGTATATTATCATTTGAACTTCGGCAAACTTAACCCTTCAGCCTGAGCTAAAAGAAGCAAAGATGTAGTTAAACAACGTAAAGAACAAACAGCTACGTTCGAATATCCTTGCTAAACTTTTTGCTGGATATTTTCTCGATCTAGGCCATGGATAGTCTCGTCCTAAATATATATTTTTGGGGTACTACTAACTTGACAGTGTAAAAGGCTACTTTTGACAAGAGCGGCTTGATAGTTACTTTATAAACAGTCACTTGGACTCGATATTTTCTACCAAATAACAACATAAATATATCTTAATCACTGACAATAGTTGAAGTGGATATCAAATAGAAGCCGCCCACGAAAGGGCATAAATGCAAGTTACTTCGACGAAAGTTCGAGGGTTCTCGTTGCCTCGTTCTGGCAATGATTTCATTATGTCCCATAATACGCGTTCTGTCTAACATGATTATCACAACTTCATCGTCGACTCCTTAACTCAAGTTAAACATTAACTGCGTTGGTGAAGTATACCAACCTCTTCACTCTCCCTTCGCTTAATCTAAATCTTTAAACACCTTTTATCAATCTCATTCTCTTCGTTGTAATTTCATTACATAGTATGACATGACTGTGAAGTGACGTCATTGTTGATGTTTTGGTGAAAAGAAGTGTAACCACCGTAATTTCTGGCCACTGGAAGAGGAAACTTGAGTCAGAGAAAGACCATTGAATTGGAACTATTTGTTTATATTCCAAACCACGGCCCTCGAGAGGAAACACAATTGAAATTTCTAGACAGTGAGTCGAAACTGTGGTAAAAAAGCGATGAAGGTACGGCGTCATTGTCCTTTTAGTACTCAACTCTTAGGAGCTTATGAAAGCTTCCTCTCACTTGTTGTAGAATTAATTAAGATTCGTATTTAACAAGATTATAAATTCTTGTTGTATGACGTAGACTCGAGAGTCCGGCTTTTCACTTTGACATTAAAGAAATTTCAGAGCTCTGATATTACAAAGAAGGAAGGATGAGGAATTCTAGATACTACTGGTAAACATAATGAAATAATAGATTCATTTAATCTGATGGTTCTTCTCTATTTTGTCAAAAGACCTCTGGCATACCAATTCATGTGTATATAGCCAATCTAAGGTTTATTCTAATGTACAGTTGTACCTCCTTCGTACAGTTGTAGGTTGGAAATATGCGGTTATAAAGCGGATTTGTACAATTGTGATTTGAACAATGTATATTTCAAAACAATTATCACTTAAGTAGTGATGACTTTTACAGACATATATCTATATGACATTTGATGACTAAACGTCTGTCACATTTTACTAATACAACAATACTATTCACTGCTTTCATATTAGGGTGAAAATACAGGTCTCAATCTCTATTTCACTTTACAATATTTATGTAAAATCACTGAAAATCTAAAATTTTGGTTTTGTCGAGTTATAGATATTGCTAAGAATATACCCTGAGGGAACATTTAGTCCCTTGATGACCCATTTTGTAATTTCAAAATGTGTGTAGAGGAATAGGTGTAAAACTCTTATACATTTTCGGGAATTTATTTCACCTGTATCACACACCATTCTGAAGGAAGCAAGAAGCACTGATCTCTAAATATACTGGATGGAGCATCTTCTACAGCAAACCGATGTCAGTAGTTGGACGCCATTTTAGTCCCCATCTAACAAAGCTTATAAACAATATTGCCTAACATGGCGGGCCTGCCCGTGCTACTTTAACTTCTGGGGACTAGTATTCGTGACCACACTTTTTCACTGTTGGAAACAATTGGAAACTCCATACAGTCATTTTTAGAGAGTAGTGACAAGAACATACTATTGGACTTCCTAAGGTCGACTGTTTCCTACGTTTTCTCGCAAGAGCTATATTTCGCGTTTTGATGGAAAACAGCACACTGTAGTAAAGAGTGAATTTTCCATGGCAGTATATTATTCCTTGTAACGAGTCCTGCACTAAAATGGTTGTTCTATTCCCTTTAACGTATTCGTGAGACAACTTTCATTATCAAAGTGTCCTACACCCGGGCTACTCATTATGCGAATCTTGATAAACGAGGCACATGCCTGTAAGTCATGTTTCGTTAAAAATGTAGAGAAATCGAAACTATTTAGTCTTGTTATTCCAGAGGGTTGAAACTGTTTGCCTAAAGGCACAATGCACTGCTAGTCCGTCAAGGGATAAAAATAATGATAAGTAAACAAATGAGTGGATTATTCCATAAGGTGGCGTTGCAAATGGACTGCTAAATTCAGTTCAGTTGAGAAAATTAAGCCATTTGGGTCTGTAACACAATCTGAAAGATTAAAAAGGAATTGGGTGATTTGAGTACGTTATATATTGATAAGTAGAATCAGACAAAACAGAAGATTTGGAGAGCACCGAAGATATCGAAGATGTAGCGGAGTTGGAGTATAGAGCAGAAAGTAGAGACAAGTGGCAAAGATTTGTTTAGAATATCTTGGCGGATACGGACAATTATTTAATCTTAATTGGTGATATTCATAGGCTTTTCTTCCTTTTTGCAAGCTTAGCTCTACCCCGGGTCGCCGTTGGGAATGAAATCTTTCCATACATTCCTATTGTCAACCATAACTCGATCTATAACCTTATCCTCTATAACTCTATCTACAACGTCATCCCATCTTGTTCTTGGCCTTCCTGTACTTCGTGTGCCTTCTATCTCTATTTTCCATCACTTCTCGTCCTACTTGCCCTCTAACAACCCCTCTCCTCAAGCGTCCAAACCATCTTAGCCTTGACCCTTGGCTCCTTTTCGAGGCTTCAGCCTCTTACTGCCCCTCAGATACACTAGCTTCTAATCTCTTCTTGTTTGGCTTTATTTTAAGTGCACAAGGTCTGTCTTCACACCTGAACATTTCTGTCAACCCAACTCTCATCAGCTTTCTTTTCCCCAAATATTATAACCAACCCATACCAAAATATGATTCTGTGATTACGGGACATGCTAGGAGTGGCATTCGAGGCTTTAATGGTGATGATAAAGTGCATTCTTATTATTCCCATCAAACTATCCATTTAATTGATAAAGGTTTGCTAAAGTAAAGACAAGTTTGATGTCTCGGTGTCTTCTTGACGCCATTTTCAAGAAATATGGATCATTTCGAGGGCTATATATTATATATAATTCATACATAAATGTTTTCTTGAATGGAATCCGTTTCGACATTCATATTGGTCTTCACTGCGTATACATGTATACAGCATTTTTTTAACTAATGAGTAGAACGTATCACTGCACTTTGTAAGCATCTGAAGATACTCGATCAGGCTCTCGGGAGTTCTATTCATTGCTATAGTGTTTGAAGACTAAATACGTCACTTGACCAACGAATATTTAACAGTGTCAGAGGGAGAAGTATACGCTATGCCCCATTTTCGATAAGAAATGAAGTTGGCCTTAAAGTTAGGCCCAGTTCATACGGGACTTTTACTGACACAAGTGAGGTTCGATGTATAGAAATTGCAAAAGGATAAATATAAAACACAACACCCCCAAAAGGAAACTGTATTAAGAACAAGGTTTCGTCTATTTCTGACTTCAAGATGTTTATTGGAATGATAGTCATGTCTGGCATGGGATTTTATTCTTCAGTTGCACCTAGCCTTGTTTAAATCACAAGCCTTTATTCAAACAGAATGATGCATTGACAGGAGAATTAATAACTCTGCATTTTTGGAAGAAATCCTTTGATATCATACCTTGTGCACTTTCTATCAAGAAGAATCACTTCATTAGAGAGTCATCAATCAAATTTGAAAGACTAGGGAACATTTCACGGTCGCCAGGCACGATGAACACTAATGTCGATTCTCAAGCCTGCAAATGGTCTTCTGGAAACATGTTCAAGAACGTATACAGACAGCTCAGACAGAGGAATTGAAAATTTGGTTTCGAGACGTTCATCGTTACGTGGAAGTAGCAAGCTCTGAATTTCCCCTCCTTCGATAAAGAAAGCTTTATTGGAGACGAGATTTCAAATAGCTCGAAAAGGAAACCCTCGTAAAATAAAAAAATGATATCTCTTGTTTTCAATGAGGATGTCAGACAGGTGGAGTAACGAGAAGACGAAACGAACAACCCATTCGTAATAGAAGGAACCAAAATGATGACTATTAAATGTTGTTCCTCACTTCGGTAGCTACTATTGTTGTTGTCGAAGAGATTGGACGGTGCAATCTTGCTGGCATCAAAACTCGGGTCAAGGTTGAGTTTGTTTCCTATGACGTCGTTAACTTTCCTGGTCGTGTTTTAGACAACGCGGAAATTTCTCTTCTCCTCTTGGGGCTTGAAATTTGCGATTACGCCTAAGAAGCTTGATTACACTTATATAAAGAAGAACACTGAGTCATTGGTACATAGGCTTTGTTTACGGTAAGTAAAAGTGTGCTGCTAACCTACTTCATTTAAACCTAAGTCTATCTTTAAACCCGGAAATTCGGACCTAGCAATTGAACTCACTGTTAATAAAATCGAAGAGAACATCGTGCCAATAAATGTTGAGGGCTCTAACTACTCCAACCTTGGCCTATGCTGAGAGACTGGCTCTAAAGGGGTAAAGAGTGATAGGGACATTGTTGTCAAACCAGCAGACAAAAGCTTGGCAGTTGTAGTTTGGGAAATGAAGGATTATTTATTAGAGGTCAAAAACAATGATCTTATACAGCAGTTTATTTTTCATGTAGTAATGATCTGGCAGAAATAGGTAAGAGTATGCAGCAACTGTTGAACGAATTAAAAGATTTACCGTCAGATGTTTTGAAATTATTGATGATGATGCAGTTTTAACACCGTACGCTCCCCTTTGCAGGGGCTAAGGCGGGGCTCATGTACATGGGACTTGTTTGAAGCATAGAGCACTTTAAGACAGGATGCCCTTCCTGATTCACCAATGGCCCTTTCTGGATT
The DNA here is from genome assembly GCA_010016065.2 of Carybdea cf. marsupialis auct. non (Linnaeus, 1758). Taxonomy (NCBI): domain Eukaryota; kingdom Metazoa; phylum Cnidaria; class Cubozoa; order Carybdeida; family Carybdeidae; genus Carybdea; species Carybdea cf. marsupialis auct. non (Linnaeus, 1758). The sequence goes on along the minus strand of JAAAKL020001575.1, from coordinate 25,111 downwards.
TGAACCCCGACTCTCTTAAACTAAAGGTAAGGAACCTATCCACTAGGCCACGTCAGATGTTTAGAAGTTATTTAAAGTTGTTAATGCCACGTTAGGTACATTTTATTTTTTAAAGTGGCATAATCGATTTCGAGCCCAGCCTATTGCTCAGCCAGAATGAGCAATGTCCTGGGGGAGAGCACGTTTACAGGGGTGCTCCCCCATTGCCTTTTGAATCTGCCCCTAAAGTCATAAACCTCTGAAATGGTGTACATGTGAGACCCATAGTTTCCAACTCGGAATATTTTATAGAGACGATATCGGATGTTTTAGATTTTTGTCTATAGTCGTGAGCTCAAGAAGTTAAGTAGTACGTTTAGGACATGACGGATATTTGACATAATTTACATCCTCTCCCCTCGCTTTGAGAAGAGTATATAATGTACACCATAGATGTAGTGGCTCTTTACCCCAGCATTCCGAATGATTAAGGTTAGGAGTCACTCAAAAGACAAATTGAAGTAAATATTGGAAAAGGGGTAGCAACCAATACCTTTCGTAAACTGGCAGTAACTCTTTTGAACACGATAGTCGTTTTTTAAAAAGAGATCATGAGTTTTGTTTCAGGCACTAAATTTGCAGCCCCATACGCTATCATAGTTATGGGGGACTGTGAAGAAAGAATTGTCAGGGGTACAAATGCCACACTTAGTAAATGGCTCAGGTACATTGACAACGTTTTTATGGCGTGGAACCAAAGCTGTTAGAGTTTTTCGACTGTCATAACTCACTTTACCATTCTTTTAAATACTCACGAAAAGAGTTAGATTTTCTAGACGTTTTATTTTTCTTTTATATATTTTTACAATGGGTCTGGTCCTTTTATTCTAAAGGCTTTATATATATATATATACAACTTACAAAACAAACCTATAACTATTACTAAAATCTATATACAATGATAAAAACAACTAGGTTTCTCGAGCTTTCGGAAAGTTTATTTCCTTCTTCAGGTTTCAATAACAATGCATATACAATACAAGTCTCATTTGGTTTCACTTTATTGTGTTTTTTGTATTATTTTAGCTTTGTTTTTTATCCGCAGATATGATATTCATACTGAAATGTATAGATGGAATAAAGGGTTGAGGCGAAATATAGGGCAACGCTACTGCTAACGCTCGGATATGATATTGAAAAGAATCTGAGTGTTTTAGTTTCCCTTTTAAATGACTACCAACGTGTTCCATGTATATCATCTAATATACAAGAAACACCTCAGTAATCACCTTGTGCTTCATCCCTACCCTTCATTCCATTTACACATTGCAGTAGGAACATGATATTTTATGTGTTTAAAAACTCGAAATCAAACTCAAATCTCCCCAGACCTCCGTCCCGTCATTCTTTGTCCTGTCGATCTACGTAACCTAAAAGATACACCTTCACAATGTGAAAGCTTGGTCATCAGCCATGCCAAGATATTTACAGCGAGTTCTATTAACAGTAAGATCAGTTCGTGATGTTTCTTTACAAAGATGACACAGCAAAGTGAGGCCTGCCATTTCCTTCATTCAAAGGTTGAAAATAAGATGCATTGTACATCAACAGTGATTGTTACGTTAAGCAGGTCAGGTAATTGTTGTTTTGATGAAAAGGATGTGTCATAATTCTCATATTCTTTGATCATCTGATATTGAAAGTATGACGGTATTTGAAATGAGTAAGTCTCACAGCATAAGAGAGGCCCATGTGTAGCAGCATGCGTATTTGGTTAAGAAAAAAAGATGGCTGTGGCAAACAATAGCCTCCCTGTGAGGAGGAGTCTCTTTCTAGTGACTGACGGCGAGACATTTGCAGCATCAGAAGCTCAATAGAACAGGAAAATCGACTTTTTAACTTACGTGAACACATTGTTAGAGAACAAAACATTTTAAAAGGAATGTAAATGGTATCACTAATTAAACATTGTTTAAAGGCTATGTGTTGTGTCTTAAAATAGAAAAAGCGAGGTACTGAGGAATCAATAGTTCTTTATGTTCAAGACCAGACGTTCGCGGTGCGAAAAAAAGTCATCTGGCATCCGTTAACTCAAGAATAAATGTTAAAGGGAGGCTAATTTACGAGTGGAACAAGTAGGGCTTTTCACAATAAGTTGAAATCTTGTAACCTGAAGTAACCTTCCAGGGTAAATGATACACGCAGGGTAAGTGATACACGCAGGGTAGGCTAAATGATACACGCAGGGTAAATGATACACGCAGGGTAAATGATACACGCAGGGTAAATGATACAAGATAAGGATGAACGTTGGATTGGTCTTTTACAATCCCTTTCGTACTACAGTATTTTTAGGAGAGCTAGTCAAATAAGTATCTTATCATAACCTGCTTTTTAGGTTTATTTGATACAGACTGCTTATATTTACAGTAAACAGTCTTGAAGTACGTCCGCTCCATTTTAACGGTCCGAAAGAGCGGACAGCAGGAAAATTGAATTAATCGAGGGTTCATTGTTTTATCATCGGTTGTGGCTGTAAATGGAGTTAGGTGGGCTTGCTTTTAAGCATAAATTGCCCAATACAGGAGAATGAAAAGAAACGAGAAGAGGACAAGGGCATTATGGTGCCAAGGCCCTTTTACAGTATCAGCAAAATTTCAATTGCCTGATTTTGAAGAAAATGTATGATACGCTAATTGTCAGATGATCACTGTCAGCAATAAAAGTTCAACATTTCTGGAGAAGGACATCGACTCTTGACGAGCCGTCCCCCCCCCCCCCCCCACCCGCCGCCATCTCTCCGAACATCCTTGCGTTTCTCACTTCTTTTAACAATAAAGCAGCTCCGGGTGATGTCTTGCGTTCATCAACAACATGTAGGCAATGTAGAGGGGAAGATTAGTAAAGGGTGTCATGGATTCTGTTTCATTAAATACTTGGAAGGTTCTGTAGCTAATCCCATCATCCATATCGTTATGTGAATGGTAAATTACGTTCTATGAACGAGAACATTTATAGTTGCAATGCTCCGGGTGATGTCTTGCGTTCATCAACAACATGTAAGCAATTCAGAGGGGAAGCTTAGTAGAGGGCGTCATGGATTCTGTTTCATTAAATACTTGAAAGGTTCTGTAGCTATGCTCATCATCCATATCGTTATGTGAATGGTTAATTACGTTCTATGAACTAGAACGTTTATAGTTACAAAGAACTGCAAGTACGTTACGTTCAAGAAACCAACAGACAGGAAGCTTTCAATCAAATCGGTCTGGTACATTGACGTACAGCAGACGTATGAAATGCGAGGGACCTCTTTCAGGACTAGATAAGGAGCATTCATCCATTTCGTTTCAGTCTCTGCAATCTGAGAAACGTCACTATCTTTATCCGAAATACTTAATTACGTGACCATAGACAATGAGGGTATAGAACTATGGTGGAAAATTATGAGCAAGCAATCCGTTCCACAAGAAGCATTTGTTTATTCTCACAGAATAATTTTAAGATACTTGAACTCGTGCCTTATGAAATCGTTTTAGGACACCTGTACGTCAAACTTACATCTCTTGAAACTAGGGAAGCAGTGTCGATGACGACAACAAAACTAAATAGCGTTGAACATTATTGTTATAGATGACATCACAATCGTTTCGTTTGTTAACTATTCTTGTTGTTCACTCAACTATTTCTAGCAGGCAAAGTTTACAAAACCAGTAGAAGTCTCTATTAGAGATAAGGAGGCCCTTGTTTGGAAACTGAAGCGCATAAAATCTTAACCCTAAGCATTAAAACATTAGGTGTCTTTTGATGTTCGAAAGTATTCCTATTCTTTTTGGTCAATTTTCGACTATGTAAGTTAAAGCCAAAAAATACCTTTGAAGACATCGATGTGTTATCACTATGTAATATTCAAAGATAGTTGATAGGTAAGTATTCCATGACGTCAAAGCCGTCAGTTGAATGTACGCAGATATCCTGGTACGTTTGAACATAAGGTCAGTTGTTCCTGAATAGTTATATCTGCCTATATATTTCATAAAACGTTCTTGATAGTTTGGTCACTATTATATCGATTGGCAAATGAAACACTGCATCCACGTGTCTTTTAGGTCAAGCACGGCTTTGATGTAGTTTTGACAATCAGACTGTTTGGAATTTGAGTTGATCGAGAATGTTCTTTCATAGCAGGTTTCTGATGTTCATTCAGCTCAACAGCCAAATGGACGATGTTCTCATGTGAATGGAAGTGGGTAAAAAATTGCTTCGACCTCAGCTACTCATCAAGTTAAATTAGAAGCTTCACTCATGGTTGTGCTCGGAAGACATTTCTAAGGGCTCATTGCGAAAAAGTAGTGAGCCGCGACCACTGAACACGGTCAACTGATATTAAGGGCTTTCCCCTAAACAGAGATCATGAAAACTATGACCTATGCCTCCAAGGAAGTTAACACCTGGGGATATCTATGGAAGCAGAGATCACAAAACTATGATCTCTGATGGAAACTGTACATGAAATACGAGAAAGTGTTCGTCGTGCCGCCATGGTCTAGTGGTTAAGGAGTCGGACTCACATGCTAGATGTTGTGGGTTCGAGTCCTGCCTAGCCCGTTATAAAGACTATCGGTTGGGGAAGGCAACGGGAGACCACCCCTGTAAATGTGCTCTCTCCCCCAGGACATTGCTCACTCTGGCTGGGCAACAGGCTACGCTCGAAATCGAGTATGCCACAAAAACCCCCCAAAAAACCCTCACTTGAAACACTTAGAGATACACTTTCTATTCGCGGACAACTACTATTACTTCACGTAATACATGGGGCTTAACCTTGGGTTAGTAAAATATGAACCTACTTATTTCTTTTATTACAAAACAATCACATTGTTACAAATTCCGAACCTTCCACCTATTATAAGGACACCCCGTTCATCCTATTTATGCAAAACTTCAGATCTTTCTATTGGACAATGTCGTACATACCTTCATCGTGACTTAGAACCCATTTCCCTAGTTTGCGCCCTCTGAAATCCATACTCTGCGGGTATGGAAGCTTGAAGACGACGATCATATAAATCGGAAAAATTTTTTTTGAGAAGTACCTTTGTCATGTATTGTATCCCGAAAATCGTAATATAATGGTAAATTTAGCGCCACCCCTTGAATAAACACCGTACTTCTAAAACCAGTTTTAAAATAAGCATCGCTTTCAAATTGAAATGCGACGATTATTCGAATCGTCCTTTAGAAGCTCGTGCATAATCAAGTGTAGGCCTACTACTGATGCATGAACGACGCTTTCTTCAGAAATGACAGTGTCCTTTATGCTTTGTCCTGTAAATCTACCCACTGATGGGTCACTTGATGATCAAACCACTGCTTTAAAGCAGATAAGCCATGCGTTCACAGTAGGGAAATCCTTCAGTCGCACCTCTCCATACTTCACGGCAACCACTAGCTTTAAAGCACCCGAATGTGATAGAAGAAAGAGATACCGGTTGCTGGATCCCGCGGAAGAAGGTGATTATGTTCGTCGAGGATTTGTGGAAGCCTAAAGCCTCCCCCGAAAACTCGTCATTCTCGCCTCTCACCGTAACTTATATAAAAATACTGTAGTTGTTTCCTTCAATAGTGATAGGTGGTGTCCAGGGCCTACGCAACTGAGGACATAACGGCCAACGCCTCCCCTTTTTGTTACTTAGAACAGAATCAACTATTTTGGCTATTGTGGCCATTTGTTTTGTCAAGTTTGGTCTCCCCACTTTACAGCCCGGAGAGTAAGACTTGGTGTCACAGTAGCCTCTTCATAAATATCAACGATATTTACCACAGCAGCAACTGCCCTAGGGGTGCCTCGCATAACCATATTGAGTACCTTTTGGGAGCAACGGCTTCGAAACCCTATTGTCAATGTATATCTGCCACAACTACATATCTGGCTATAGTTGTGCCAAATATTTACAGGCAGGTGCGGCTTAGAATGGCAAAGTTTCCACGGGGAGGGGGATTTGAAAGGTGAAATCGTTTTCAGGGCGCCACTCCCAGCTCTGAAAGAATCTTGGTTAAGGGAATAAAGGCACTGTAGAATTTGATAGCAGAAATAAAATCGCAATCTTTCTTAACGGATTTCAACACAGATTCATAGGCCTTGCCACCCGGGGGTGCCCAACCGTTTTGACTACATTTGTTTTCTTCTTTTTGGCTGTTATGTTTTAAGTGAAGATATTTGTCGTTTTTCGTTGTTGAACCCCCTCCCTTCCCTCGGTATTTCTTTATTGTTTCGCCACTGATGTGTGCTGTACTGCAAAGGTAAGATTTTGAAAGTCGTTAAATGACTTATAAGAGTAGTGATGGTCCATCAGCAGCCAAACTATTCCGTCGGATCCCTTGTTTTGATTCCTGTCGTTTCATGCACTGTCAAAGGCAGTCAGTTTCCAAGTATAGTGACGCGACTTTCTGTAACCCGCCTCCTTCATGGTATTGCCCTGCCGTGGGTCTCGCGTTGTTATTTCGATTTTTCGTCATCTATTTACCCATTTCTATACCTCAACTCAAAGAGAACGAAACATAACAAATGATTCCTTGTCCGACAAAGCGCTACGAGAAGAAAACCTTCATTAGAACCATAAGACCGTGTTAAGTTTCGCAATTTTGAGGGGGTGCAAATGCTGAGGGTATCATTCTAAATTAAACAAATAACCCCACGAAACGTAAACGTTTGTACCGCAATTGTGATTTAGATACCAGTAAGATATAATCGCTTCCCAATTAACACCACTGTTATCACCATTGTTACAAGATACAACCATTTTCCAAGGAAAAGCGGACTGCTAATCAATGACTGTGACCTCCTGCTCTTTACCACAGAATGGCTACTTTAACAAGCTACCTTAGCAATCCGGTTCAATGAAAACGAAGAAAGGCCTTTGAATACATGGCATTCCTGCACAAGCTTTTCAGAAACCACAGAAAGGGGCCCATAGCGATGCACAACACCATGCCTAACAAACCTTTACCAATGCACAGCAATATGTAATGAAATTTTAAGTATGAAAAACTAAGGAAATATGAAACTCAGTTCTGTGTTCCCAGGCATCCGCAAGCGACGATCCGCACTGGATGGCAAATCGTCGGTGAGTGTCAATGTCGAATTTTCTTTCACACTTCATCACCCAACTTGCCCAGTATCTGCTTTATCTCACTTAATCTTGCAGATTGTCATTTGATAGGATACCGAACTGTAAGTAAGCTGCGAACTCGGTGATTTCTCGCTGCGGGTTTTTGCGTTTAGTTTTCAAGAGGAAATGGATGATGCAGCCCGTTGAGTCGGGGATCCGCTGTAGCGATACTAACTTATGATCTGAGCACTGATCCTCGTCGTTCTTGAAGCTGTTTTGTGTGACCGTCTTAGCCTATCTCGTGGGATTTAAATCAAAGATCTGACTCTTTGTTTGGGATCAAACAGACATTGGATTTCACTTGCTTTTCTTGTTGTGATCACAGTCTATAGCTAACAGGTAAAGGCGGACATTGATTCCGCGCTTTTCTGATCTGATTCTTCTTGACTGTAGATCATAAATTCTCATGTGTGAAGATTACGAATCAATACTATTTGCTGAGGCTCTGCAGATTTGACTTTGTCTTGATGCTAAAGTCCTCAGGATCTGTCAATAATCTTGTTTGTGAAGTGGGCAGTCGAGGCCCTCATGTTTTGCTTTCAGATGACAGCGAAAAGAGAGAGAGAGAGATGGCTAGTTCCTGATTCACCCCAACTGATGTTCAGCTGCGTAAAATTGTATACATTTTCCACGTTTTAATTCTTGTTTGAGTTCAAAGTTGTATTTGATAAAACAGCACGAGCCACAGTATAAGCACTGGATTGACCGGAGAGTAATCCTCAGCATTTCTATCTGTTTGGATTTTCCGTTGCAGGATTTGGAAGTGCGAGCCCCATCCAACCATCGTCGTAGCCAAGATCTGGATTATCTGGATGGCAAATCATCTGCAGCAAAGGATAAACGCTCACTTAGTGATGATGAATCAGTAAGGATAAAACAAGGAAGAAATACGCCTGAGCTTGATCAGAAGAGAGCTATTTTTAAGGCAAGCAGTGGGAAACTCGCGCGTTCATTTGATGACAGTCTAAACGCTGGAAAAACTACTCGACTTTACAGGAGTCAGAATTTTAACTCATTATCCAGGACGTTGAGTAATACACCGACTGATACAACTGAATCCCCAACTAACAATGTTAGACATAGTCACAGTCTGCCAAGGGATAGTAATAGCAAGGCTGAGTCGCTGCCTGTTTTGTGTTTGAGGCATTTCTCTAGTTCCAGTGCATCTCCATCACCGAATCAAGCTTTGGAGTTTTTTGAATCCCCGATGGTGAATCAAGAGGACATCGTCACTCTGACACACCATGTCAGAAATTTTTCTGCTGCACTCAATTCTTTGAGGAATACTTTCAGTGAAAGTGAAGGTAAGAAAGGTTTAATAGGGTAAAGTATCTTTGAATAAGAGATGAGTTCCGATTGTTGTGAATTGACGCGTTGTGTTGACATCCATGTTTGCCGTGAACGGGATTCAGTATCTATTGAATTCTTTCACAATCATTTCAACAACTTTTTGTCAACATTTCTTTAAAACTGCTCCATCATTATCGCTAATGCACAGTTTCTTACGCTGTTTACTATACACGTACGCTTTTTAAGTTATTTCAAGCTATTTCCTCCTTCGTTCACGAACTAGTTGTTCGTTTTGCTTCTGCTGACAAGTGTTTTGATGACACGGTTTTGTTGAAAAGAAGAACTGAGCGTATCATCTTTTCATTTGTAAAAGCACATTTCCTTTATAGTATTCCATTGAGATAATACGTTGGGAATATCTAAGCCGGGACCAATTAAACCTAAACTGACTGAGAACCTAAGAATGATATGATATTACTGTCCTTTGTATGGTTTGCATCATGAGATTTTGTTACCGGATAAACTAGGTAACCACAACCAGCATCTTACCTTTTAATTAAGGTGCGTAGAAGCTTATTGTATATTGTAAGACAATTTGCAAGGTACCAAGCAAAACGTCCCCTTCCAATTGTTGTGTTTTTCTCCCAAATTGAGCTTTCAACTACTCCTTGATTTCTTGAATCGACCCTCGACAAGTTGAAATAGCTTCTTGAAGTTTGAATTTTTGGTCAAGTGAGCAATTAATGTTATCACGAAGCAAGTCCACTTTTTGATTAATATTTAATAGGGGTGGCCTTTATGGCTAACAATTGTTTATCAATCATCCTGTAGAGTGTAAGGTTGAAAACTACTATGAAGTTTTTCAAAGCAACCTCCGCCTTCTGTAAACAGCATGCTAGCAAATGCATAAATCAATTTGCGGAGCACCGAATTTGTGCATTTGAGTGAAAAAGGAAGTACGATATCAGCCAGTGTTTAAGTTTTTTTGTTTTTGATATTAGAGATTTTTAATCGAAATCGTAGATTCTCAGCAATATTAGAGATATTTTGCATGTAGCAGCAGTAACCGTAAATATTCTCCCCCAAATTTCGCATCGGGGTTCAGTGTTACTCCAGGTCTTCGAACTTTTGCATTGGAGATTTATAATTCCATGGATTGGATGCAAGGCATTATATACAACAGGTGAAGTTTGAAAGATTTACTTATAGGGGTGGTAGAAAGTTTCGAATTTGCAGATAACAATGTATTCTGTAGAAGAATTAAGAAATGTCAGAAACATGCACTCTTTGTTAACTCTCTCTAAGGTAACTCCTAAAATATTTGCCCCATAGCAATAAGGAAATGAAGCAACAGCAAGATGGACCCAGGCGATTTTACCAAAACAAGTAATGTACTCTTCGGTAGAAAGAGCCCTGGTCAACTTTTTTCTCTACGAAGGTTGAGTGTTGGAGATACATTAGGCAAATACTTAAAATTTGGTTACTTTGGTTCGTGAATAATCATCCTCACAGCGTTGCATAATTTGCTCATAACCTGATAGGCCTTGACAGTTAATTGTTTACAACGCAGGACTTACTAGTTAACGTTATGATGCAACAATAATATCGGCTCTCGCTATGGTTATCCTCGGAATTCCATATCTCACACTATTGTATGATGAACCTACTCTTAAAGTGATATTTCTTTGTGGTTTAAGTCAATCGCTGTTGATGTAGACATCATGAAGGGGCTGTATTGCAATTGACATAGTTTCCACTCTGAGAAATGTTTGCTTCAGCTGTGCATAATGACAAGTTGACTGTCAAAGCAACGCAGGGATTGAAGACTAGCACAATGTTGGAATTCGTAAGAAACTCAATTGATCATTAAGATGCCTTCACACTTGTAAAAAAGCGTAGTTGATGATACTCAGGTTTATCGATTTTCAAACAGTAAATCAGGATTGTTTGAATGAAAGTTTGCCGGCCTTTCGGAAAATTGTTGTCGTTCTTGACAGCGAAGAATGTACGAGATGGTGTCTGTATTTGCATGATAATAGAAATGAATGTAAGTGTTATTGACGATAGCATACAAGTTGAGAGCAATACATCAATCATAACATACTAGAAGTCTCTTGCAGATGATTCTTAACGGAAGTTTTAATATCTGAAAACTCTATAGGCATTTTAACTTCGGTTATTGAAATCAAGGTTAAAAATAAAGCTTCGTCAGATAATACTAGCCTTGAGTCTTTTCTTGCTTCTTGCATAGATAAGTAAGAGCACAACTGATACATGCTTATGTAGCACTTTGCAGGAAAGTAAGTCTATCTCAGATTTAAGCACAGTAGAGCCTTCGTTGGCTTCAGGACAATGAAGGGCCATCTCTCCCGAATCAAAAGAAATAAGGATCAGACATTCATTTCCACATCTGTGTTTGCGTTGTTTATTTCTTTGGTCATGGCTAGGTTCATTTTATTTATTCGTATTAGTCGGATGTATGTTCTTTTTAACAATGCAGAAGTAAAATCGTTTGTGGTTAAGACTTCCGAACTTTGTTGACTGATCACATGGCTGCGACACTGAGCAGCTTTCAAATTGAGTAGATATAACACGGGTAGAATTTCAGTGATGAAGGAAGTGCCTTTGTCTAGAAAGAGAACGTAGCACGAGTTGATGGCGAGCCAAGTGAGAGAATTGACTAACCCTGTATCCTTTTGGCAGGAAATATTTTTTTGGTTGCTTTTTTCGCGATATGCACATCGTTTTGTAAGAGTGACTGACAGCCAAGCATTTAAGACTTGTGACATTTTGCCCCGAGAACAGTTAGTGTTTGTTTACCTTGTCATAGGAAACCTGTAATCCTGCTAAGAAATCCATACTAGCGGTGACCCTTTCTCATGACTTGCAGGCCAAGATGTTCATTCTAAAACGTAATGGGTCGTCATCTGTCGTTTTTAATTGCTCAGCTCCTACTGCAAGTGCACGATCGGAGTTGCCTAGTCAACAGACTTCATGAAAATAATATGTCATATGCCTAAAGCTATCCAATGATTGTCAGTGTTGTGCAACGTAGGATTTTAAGTGGAAAACCATTTAAATACGTAGAAAATGCTTATGTGCAGTATTCCTCACCACAACTCACATATATGATGCATCCGTTTCCGCATTCTCTCCGAAACAAGGAAATAACCCTATTTAGAAAGAATGGGCCTAGGCCTTGTAATGTACCTTGCGGAGGCGAGGAAGTCGTAAGGATAAGGAACTTGAGCGTTGTCAGTTTTAGTTTTTTATCCTTGCGTACCGTTCTATTAGAATCAAGTTCATGAAGTTATTATGTATGAGTGTGAGAGCCAAGGGAGTGTTTTGTGTTACAGCTGAGCCGTACAGGAATACAGGTGTCCCTTGCAAGCAACTCCATGAAATGAAAGTGGAAGAGGTTGGAATGGATAAGGGTGATCAGTCTTTTGGTTCCATATAAAAAATGATTTCTATTTAAGTTTGTTTGGGGAATTAATCAGAAAGAACTGTCTTAAAAGCCCTCCCCATCATCTCCTTGTAGTTTGTGTTACTAGCACATACGATGTATTATTTTTGCAAGAGTCACCTACCAGTGAAAACTCTTGATCTGAAAATATAAGGTTGTTTGTGGTAAATTCTTTTTAGTACTTGGATGGAAGGATAATCCATTCATAAAATTTTCTTTGATTTTGTTTTGTCCTTAGTTTGTCACACTAGTATGCCATGAGAAATAGTCAGGTTGAGGATAGGAAGAGTTCTTCATTTTACCCATAATCTATGGTTTGTGACAGTTTTAATATCTTGAAAGTTATTTGGTGGTACAGAGATTTTAGTTTTCTGATGTCTTCGTCATTGCTAGATTTTTTGTGAGACAAGGATTATTAGGATAGGAGGGTATTATATGGAAGATGATGATACCATTTTTGTGCTGTGGACTCCCTTTAAAAGGGGCTAGGGCAATGCCCAATGTACACAGGGCTTTTCCCAGAAGGTAAAGTACTTATTAATACTTGTCCTTCCTTATGCCAACAATGACCCTTTGGGAAATTAACCCCAGATCCTCTGTAATTGAAGGCAAGAAATTTATACACTAGACCATGACAGCTCTAAGGATTGTGAGTAATGGATTATTGTTGGGGTAGTGCCAACCCACTTTAACCTATCATTTTATATTCCTTAGTTGTATTCAGTTGATCTGAAAGATCTGCTGTTTTATTTATTCCATAAGGAATCTCTAATGGTTTAGATTAGTTTGGCTTTAAGACGTAGTGTTGTTCTTGGCCATACTCAGGTTGCCTAAATCCTTTTAGAGAACAGCTCCAAAATGGCAGGTGTACATTTGAAAGTTAACTATGTTAAGGTGTGATATTTTTTTGTACTTGAAGAATTGTAAGTACTGATGTACATTATATTATTTTCTTATTAATTTTAATGAAAGTCTTATTAATTACAAAGTTTTTCTGATATGAATGTTAAGTAGGCCTACTACTACAGAATTGGTTATTTAGATCTGTATGAAAATAATAATCATAAGTAAGTGGTCATAAAGTCGTCGTCATCATCATCATCATCATCATCATCATCATCATCATCATCATCATCATCATCATTGTTTTTCATCCATATCAATGCTAGTATGAGTTGAATACATTTTTGTCTAATGGATCTTTTCCAGGGTTCTGGATTTTGTGTGAGTTAGGATTATAAATTTAACTGCCCAAGTTCCAACTTGACTAGCTGAGACCATGTATTGTGTGGTTCTTCCTCTCTCTCAGGTACCACCAGCCTCAATGGATCTGCAGCTGCTTACTGAATTTGCACCATCCAGTTGTCAACATCACTGTACCATCTTGATCTCTTTTGACAAAGAGTATCATATATTGAAGAATCTATTCCTTAGTTGTTCTGATGACATTCTATCACTGAGACTTACACATCTATCTTATCATCTGCATGTCTGTTTTACAGATTCTGTTTGTGTCCTCCTCCTTAAGAAGCAAGACCTCACTACCCAAAAAGCATGGCACTTCTAATGCAGGCTAAATACAATCTCCTTCACGTTCTGCTTTGTTCTTAATCTGATTCAATAATTAGGCAAGCAATGCTTCAGTATGGAGTATATGTTCAATGGGCCTCCCCTTCTTATTACAGCCACCACAACGTGAATCAGAAAAGAGTAAGTGGATCAATAGGGTTCAATACTAGTCCACAAGATCTGATTGTCTTTTTTAGCCTTTTTAAGTTATAAGAGATTTTAACAATGTAGACTAAGGGAAGTCATTATAATATGCAATACCTTTTAAAACTTATTGTTTACCATTAACCTCCCCACATCAAAAATTTAAGATATTATTTAGCCGTATATCATGATTTGCCAATACTCACCTAGTGCTCACTACCATGCCTTTTTAAATTTGTTTCTTATTCAGAAACCTATTACTTATAAGCATATGGGTGTGTACAGGTAGGTACTGTGTCCCCAATTTTCTGGACAGTCAAAAAATGAGTAAAGTGATTTTTCCATACATGGGTCAAAAATGGGCAGATAATATCCATAATATTGGTATTCACTTATCTTAGTGAAAGAAAAATCTAATGTGAAACCCACTGATTCAAATTTCCCATTCTATTTTGGAGCCAGATGAGGTTGTTGCTCCCCAATTTGAAATATTCCATATTCTTATGCCTTTCTTTATACATTAAGAAAGTTCTCTATTGTGTCACAATCAACTGTAAAAGAGCAGTTAACCAAATGTACTTTAAAACAATCCTTTATGTATTATTCTCATGTTTTTTTATAATATATATCACATCCCATTTGTCATATTCTGCATGTGCATTAGGTCTAACCCCTACACCACCAATAGTGGGGTAAAAATAAGATAGGACCACAGTTCATATAGTTTGCTGTCATGACAATTGTGTATCACGATGTCATGTACCCCAGGATGGTGCACTAGTATTCACTAACAGCACCTCACAGTTTATAAGACTGAAAGTATGATGCCTCATTGTCATTGACAAAGACCTGCTCATAAGTGATTGTAAACAGTTTACATAAAATTGAAGAACAGTACATGTAAAATGTCAGCATCTCTTTTGATAGAAGAGTTGATGAAGTGTACTTAAAATACCAGCTAACACATGTCTTCTTTCCTTCCGTCCTTCTTTCCTGCCAAATCTGTCATATAGCGATGTTGTTAAAGGACAATTTCTTGTAATGCTTCTGAGATTAAATCACTGTTGCTCTATCAAATTGTCTGAGTTATTGAGCTTACTTCCTTTTGTTGGTGAGGTGTTCTCCCTTTCTTTCTTAAGGGACATTCTTTGTATAGTGAAGTAGCCTTCTCTATTTTTGATTGTGACATAGTTAAATGTTCCAAGGTCAGCAATTTTAGGGCTGTCTTCCACTAGGCTATCCACATACCCCCGTTTTCATATTGCTTTTATATCATATGACAGGTGATATATGATTTTGACTCATTTTCCTCCAGTATGTTTCCATGGAGGATATCAAAGGATGATCATTTGTGATGTTGTTTTGTTAAATTTTAAAAGTAGTGACATACCTGGTTTATTGCATGAAGTGTAATTGTTTATATTGAATTTATTATTTTTACATGGATTTTTAGAAATTCATGCTTGTATTTCAATGACTGAGGTGTTTATTCAATTTAGTTTATAGCTTTGGTAGCTGTTAATTCATAGCACTAGGTCTATTATGAGTGATAAAGGGGCACAGATAATTATCTGAGTTGTTGATATGAGAGAAATTGGCACTGATAATTCTTAGGAAGTTTTCAATTTCATAATGTAAGGACTGTGACATCTCAATTTTAATGTGCATGGAGTATGAAGAAATGTAGTATTGACGTGTATATGGCACCAATCTATGTGATTGCATATTAGTTGTCAGTTGCCTGCCTTTTAATATCCAAATAGTATATATCCAGTAATCTGAATGTTTCTTGTTTTATCGGAGTGAATTGGGGACATAAAAGTTTTGCAACTTTAGTTTGTCCTGGCTGAAAAATATTTGAATAACCAAACTGTGATATGATTGGTTTTGTGTGTAAAAGACTAAGGAATAAAGGTAGTTTTCATATCCATATGACCAATGATTTTTGTGACCTTTTTGGTCTAATGAGTGAAAAAGGTACTTAGACTGAAGATTGTTTTATCGTTTTTTTGTTCCTTGTATGTGAAAGTTTTGATGTAGCCAAACTTAGACTTGTGCAGTGTGTTGGCAAGTTAAATCAGCTGCCCTTGCCACACCATTTTTCCACAGTTTTGTAATGGTAGAATGCAAAATGATCTGAGAATGACTTTTTCTGAGGCAGTTTTTCAAATTTGATGGACACTTGTTACTGCTTGTTTAGCACCTTATATAGCAGTTTGAGAACAGTTCAATAGTTTGGGATATTGATTTGGTTGTACTGTTGTTTTTTTCTCAGTATTTAGGAGAATGGCTTTATAGATTAACCTTAATCATTAAGTTAGCAGATGGACAAATAGTAAGATATTTATGACACATTGCAACTTTGAGCATGGTCTTTACACATAATTTGAAGAGACTTGAAACAATGATTAGTAGAGCAGAGCTACTGCCTTGACATGAAGCTTTAACATTATATATTTCACAGCAATGTGAGGTCATTACCCCATCTGTACCCAGTTGTAAGACCACACCACATGTTTAAAGCTGTCATGGGCCAGATAATTTGTCTTTTCCCCAGGCTTTCTTGTGAAGGAAAGCTACCCAAAAGATAGGCAGAGGAATGTTGAATTTAAGGTGAGAAAGTAATTCTTCTGGAAGCTTATTCAAACATTAGTGGAGTATTAGCTGCTTTTAATTCTAGCCTAGAATTTAATTTTTGTATAGATATGAATTTGAATGATGTTACAGTGAATTGCATCATGATTTGGTAGTATTATGATTTTAAGTTTATTCGTGATGATATTTCAGTGCTGCAATGGATCCATTTCATCTTGTTGCATGTTATCAGGAAGAGGAATGGTGATAAGATTCAGTCAGGTAGTGTCCTAAATAAAGTGTTAATCAGTGTCTGTAATGGGTCCTTCAGAATTCTGCAGATCTGACACTTAGTTGACAGGGAGGGTTTTTTTAGAAAACTATCACTTAAAATTGTTTTTACGATCTACCAAAAAATCATTTGAAGAGTTAAACTGATATGCTGCTTGGATATATATGATTTGGCAGTTGTTGTAAAAAGCTTAGAAGTGTGTGGTTGTTGCACATGTGCACACCAGGGGAGTGAATCAGAATAGTATTACCCACTACTAGACATGGGTTGAATTCATTCATTGAGTGTACCTGCTATAGAAAGGAAACCTTAGAAAGCAGTATACTTTATTTGACATAATAAGGACTCTGTATGAATTCCTGTATGAGTTTATATGAAGCTTATTGTAATATGTTTAAGTTTTATGAATACCAGTTAGTCCCCTGGTCATATCAGCATGTTTCATCAGATTGATAAGCAGCACCAGATGGAGTAGATTTGACACCAATGTACTGTTTGTCATCTGGAGCCAATGTGAGATTATCTTATTGTTCTCTTTTGTCTGTATTATCTAGGAAGCATTTTGGCTGATGAAAAAGATTCTTGACAGTGTTTACTTTGGTCTTTTATGGGCCTTTACTTTCAGTTTCTTATTTTCTAGTGATTCTGTGGTTTCAGAGCTTGTAAATGGCCACGTATTCCTTACAATTGATAGGTACAAGTTATTATCCCTAGTGACAAGGCTATTTGCTCTGGTTAGCAGTTACGAGCTGTGAATAGAAAAGGTATTCATAAATTGAAGAGATATGACCAGCAGATGTGCTAGAGGAGTATTTGAGTTGCCCTGTTAAGTCAATGTTTGACAATATTGGGCTGGCCAGTGATACAAGCACTAGACTTGTTTTCCTTTTCATACATAGTGGACTATTTAAACATGCAGAAAATTTAGTTCATGTATATGTGAACTGGTTAAATGTAGGTGTGAATTGTGTTTAAAAATTAAAGGAGATTGGTGTGACCATATCTTGGTCTATAAGCAAAGATCTCCTACCTACTTCCTATTTTGCCTTATCATTACCAACATGACTATTGACTGATAATGATTAAATTTTGGGACAATATTAAATTGAGATGATAATAACTTTGGAATGTTTGTCTATCAATCTTCAGACATGATTTCTGTGTGATGCAAGTTTATTTTGGTTTGCTAAGTGGGTGTGGGGTTGGGGGTTGGATGTATATAATTTTTATCATGACAAAAGCCTCATAGAGGTTAAACAATGTTCTGCTTTATTAGTGTCCTACAAAGCTCATATAGCAATCAACATACATTTGATAAAGAGAAGTAACCAGGGAAGACCTCTCCAGAATGAAGGGACGTAAAAGGGCAACTTTCAAGAGAGCTTCACTACTAATCCTTGCCTGGCAAAATTAGGCACTTAATTCAGAGTTCAGTTGGTAACCTAGAACTCTGTTATTTTTTCCTTGTTTCTAGCAGGGAGGCTATATGATGGTGTGCATCTTCCAAAGGTCTATAAACGTTTTTTAATTTGAAATATGTTGGTTTATCATTGTGTGAATTGCTTGGGGGTTAAGAAGTTATTTTTGAAGCTTAGCATACACGGAGTGTATTTTAAGGTTGGGTTCTTATTTTATATTGAACAAATGTCAAAAACCAAAATTGAAATA
This sequence comes from Carybdea cf. marsupialis auct. non (Linnaeus, 1758), assembly GCA_010016065.2. Taxonomy (NCBI): domain Eukaryota; kingdom Metazoa; phylum Cnidaria; class Cubozoa; order Carybdeida; family Carybdeidae; genus Carybdea; species Carybdea cf. marsupialis auct. non (Linnaeus, 1758). Next base: position 6,957 of record JAAAKL020001575.1, on the reverse strand, counting down.
ATATGATGCAATAGTGGGAAACTGTATCAACATGTAGAGGAGGCATGCCAAAATCTGATTTTTGTAAAATTTAAGACTGCCCATTGTAAGCTGCAGCAAGGTACATGCATTTATTACCAATCTGAGCTAGTGTGGATGATTGGCAGAGATCTTCATAATGGTTCAATTGTTTATGATCTCACAAAGATAGATTTCATAACATAAGAACATGGGTGTCTGCTTTTCTATTTACTTGACTATGTCATCTGAACAAAAATGGGTAGGAAAACAGGTAGATCTCTTCATACAAGCAATCAAGTTGCTCCTGAATAAGTACAAAAATATGAAATACGGATCATTAGTTATACCAGTAGGAATTATGACAAGAAGACCAACAAACCTAATTGCCTTGATGTCACCAATGTTCCAGCTATCATGTTTCTTATGATGACTAACTATTGCCATTCCCTATTACATGTGATAACATAAGATATGGAAAATACTGAATTGTAAACAGAACTGTGTGCCTAGCACTCAAATATAGTCTTTAAAAGTAATATACTATCCTAAAACTTGTTTAAACACAGTTGCACGTTGCAGTGGAGAGGATGAAAGTATAAGCAAAAATCGTCTTATCAAAAGTGGATTACGATTTTGATGCTTGTGTGACCACCTCAGGTACAAGTTTAGGATGTAAGATGGCATGTAACCTCTTGCTGCGGCTTGAATACAAACCATATAGACTATGGTACAAGTAAGCTATAGTTTCCTAAATTAGCCCAAAATATCATTAAGCATTGTAGACTTTGAACTTACTCTGTTTGTTGATCCCTAAGGAAAGCTTGGACATAGATAACATATGGAAACAGCAGTGAGATATATGCTATAGCTGGGACTTCTATCCAAGCTACATAGGTGTTAAAATGCTGTCATGCAATGAATTTTGAACCAGGCTATGCCAGATTTGATCTCCAGGTCCACATGCCTTGTAAATACCCTCAAAGTAATTTTTTAATCTAGTGAATAAGAACGTTTTTGTATATGATAGTCCATGTTTGATGTCTTGATAAGATTTTGCTTGAACCTAAACAATTCACTTGTGGCTTTGTAACACCAAAAAATGGTAAACACCATCATGATCATCATCATCATCGTGCAGTTTAGGATCCGTGGTTCCCCTTTACAGGGGTTGGACCATTGCATGGTGGCTCATATCTGTGCACGCCATGCATCCTTGTTGACAGCCATATCAGGGGATAGGCCACAAACTCTCAGGTCCTCTTTGATGTTGTCGTTCCAAGTCTTCCTGGGCCTTCCTTTTCCAACTCTGCCTTCCACTGGTATCGCCTGGCAGCGCTTAATTCAACCCTGACTTTGTTGGACGTGTCCAAACCATCTGAGTCTATTGTGACGTAGGATGGCGTCCAAGTGAGGGATACCCAGTTTGTCACACAGGCAGGATGTGTCCACCTCATTTGCGATCTTGACACCGCATATCCATCTGACCATGGCCCTATCATTGTGGAGGGGACGGTTCGGTTCCGTTTGCCTCAGTGCTCAGCACTCACTTGAGTAAGTTAATATGCTCTGCACACATGGAGCAAAGACTCTGCCCATTGTATACAGTGACAGCGCTCTGGAAGTGAGTATCGGGAGTAACTCCCTAAATTTAACCCAAGCCTATCTACATCTGGTTGTTCTGCTTGCAAGACATCCTCCTCCTGTGCATACCATGTCTCCCACGTAGCAAAACTTGCCCACAGCCTCTAGCTGGTGATTATCAATCTCCATGTATTGGAAAGGTCGACCGTCAATTGGTCATGCTGTGCCTGTGCATCACTTGCACCTGAAAGTGGTGTCTTCTTTTAGTCTCCGAGTGATGCCGCTGCATGTCTTATAAACCCAGTGAGAGCAACTTGTGCAGTATATCGAGTTACTGCCCACTCCTTTACGGCAGACACCACAGGGCCATTTACCAAAATCCTCGAGGACGTCCATATCCTTACCAATGCACATCAGTTTGGTCTTGTTCACGTAGACACGTGGACCCTTCTGTTCCAAGCTGTGCTTCCAGTCTTTCAGTGTGGCAGACAGATCTTCGATATTGTTGGCTTTGATCACCAGATCGTCGGCGTACCAAGGGCGACCAATGCGGAATTCTCTTGAAAGGGCCTCCAGTACGATTATAAACAGCAGGGGACTCAACATTGATCCCTGATGTACTCCCGCTTTGACGTCGATATAGTTGCTGTAGTCATTTCCAACTCTAACTCTGCTCCTGGCTTCCTGGTACATAGCCTGTACTACACAGATGAGCCATTCATCCACCCCTGCGCTTCTCAAAGCCTACCACAGCACTTTCTGTGGAACTCGGTCGAATGCCTTTTCCAGGTCTACAAAGGCGAAGTAGAGCTTTCTGTTCTTTGCAATTTGCTTTTCCTGTAGCTGTCGGAGGATGAAAATGGCATCTGTTGTACCTCTGCATGGCATAAAGCCAAACTGCATCTCATCTATGTTGACAATACCTTTAATGAATTTCTCCACAATTCTCTCCAGCACCTTCATAACTTGCTCGAGCAGCTTCAAACCCCTGTAGTTGCCTCTTTCCAGGGCGTCGCCTTTGCCTTTGTACAGATTCACTATGTAACTCTCATTCCAATCTGTGGGCATCCGCCCCTCTCTGAAAATGTGGTTCATGAGATCTTTTAAGGCATTTATTCCATCCTCACCGCATGCCTTCAGCGTTTCTGCCACAATGCCTGATGGTCCCATGGCCTTTCCAATCTTCATCTTCTTCACTGAGTCGCAAACCAGCTTGTCAGTGATGATAATGGTAGGCCCTTGCACAGGTTCTGCATGGGAAAGATGTTCTGGGCTCCATGGCAACTCGACGTTGAGGAGTCTCTCATAGTGTTGTTTCCATGCAACCTTCTTTGCCTCGTCATCAAGAGACATGTTGCCTTGGTCGTCCCGGACACACTTGTCCCCAATGACATCCTTGATCTCTGCTCTCATCTGTTTTGCAATCCGAAAGACGTTGTCCTTGTTGTCTTTGACACTTTGAAATTCCAATTCCTCTGCCCTTCTTTTTGCAGTGTACACCACTTGCTTGGCTTGTCGCTTTGCCTCCACGTATGGTTCTTTGTTTCCACCTCTTTTCCACTGCTTCCACCTCTTCCTTTTCAGGGCGGCTACAGAGCTCACCTCGTCACTCCACCACCAAGTCTGCTTTCGTGGAGGGCGCTTCTTAGTCAGGCCTCATACCTTCTCAGTTGCTTGCAACAAACTGGTTTTGAGCAGAGCCCACGACTCCTCTGCTGATGTTGTAGGGGAGTAGTGCAGTGCCTCATTCAGTGCAGTTGTGAAGTCAGACTGGCGTGTTGCATCCCTGAGCTTCCAGGTTCGCAGCTTGGGTTTGTAAGGTTGAGGACTCGGGGGTTTGTACCTCAGCTTTAGGTCACATACCAGCAGGCGGTGTTGTGTTGCACATTCTTCGCCCAATATTGTCTTAATGTTCTTGACCAGCTTGAACTCACTCTTTCACAGGAGGACATAGTCAATTTGACTATCATGTCCCCCAGAGTGGTAAGTGATGAGGTGTTTATCTGGTTTGGTGAAGAACGAGTTACCCACTACCAGGTCATGTGCTATGGCAAACTCGAGGATACTCTCCTTCCTGGCTGCATTCCCCCGAAACCAGAATTTCCGTGTACTCCTTCAAAGCCATCTGAATCTTGACTGATGTGTCCATTGAAATATCCACAGATGATGAGCGTTACTTGGGCACAGACTCCAGCAACATTGGTAAGCAGGTTATTGTAGAACTCCTCCTTAATGGCTTGGTCGAGTCCCACTTGAGGGGCATACACTGACAGGATGGTGACAATAGTCTTATCAAGACACAAATTCATGACAAGGGTTCTGTCTGTTACCCTTGAGATCACAAACACCTTCTCTGTCCACTTCTCAGCTAGGAGGATCCCAACTCCACCAGTACCGTGCTGGTTACCCTTCCAATACAGCTTGTACCTTGTATCTTTGCCAGCTATCATTCGTGCTGATCCTCCTCGCCAGCGTACTTCTTGCACACAACAGATGTCGATCCCTCTCCTGGAGATGGTTTCCACAACTTCGCTACCTCTACCTCTCATGGTGCCAACGTTGAGTGTGGCAATTCGTAGTGTTTGGTGTAGAATTTCACTTGATGTCAATCTGGCTGGCCTGCACAGCCCAGCCCTACCGCCGGTGACACAAAGAGGAGTCCTGGCCCCACCACTACTTCTACTTCTAGGAACTACCATACGAATAAGCTGAGGCAGGTATTTTACGGCCGGGTGCCCTTCCTGACACCAACGCTGTTGTTTGTGTGCGGCACTAGACAGGCTGCTGAACAGAGCTAGAGACCCCTGTCTGGCCTGGTTTGAGATCAGAGTGTCCTTCTCCTAGCCTTTGCCTGGACAGGCATAACCTACAAGGCAGCAGGTGGTTTGACCCTGGCGTTGATTGGGGCAAGGATGGGAATGCAGCCCTGCCCTGTGACCGTAAAAGGCCATGCCTCGATAGTGACCCTGTTGTGTACTAGAACTGGAATATTTGGGTTTAAACCCCTTAGTCTCAGTGAAGTTCTGGCCAGTGGTGACAGTTGAGACATTTCTATTTGTTGCCATGATCTTTTGCATTATGGCTGTCAAATTGTCACCAAAAAGAAGCCTTTTTGGTTAGCTAGGGCGAGGCGAGTCTCGCCTTTTGTAGCTCAGCTCCTGGTAAACATGCCCTACCAATGCTACCGAGTTTTCAAGACTAGAGACAACATGCTTGTAATCTGGCTGACATTTACTTTCCCTTGCTGATAACAGGCAGTCAACAGCATTTGCTGTTGCTGCACAAACATGTAGCATACAAGCCTGAAGAGCTGACATCTTTGTCATTTCTTCGAGAACTGCTGTTAAGCTTAGCCCAGATTTCGGGATTAACCCTTGGTGCCAAACAAGGCATCACAGTTCTGGGGGATCTTGTATTTCTCACACATAGTTCTCCTTTTAGCAACATTAAATTCTGCAGATAACTTATTATCGATTATAGTGGCCAAATGACTGGAAATTGGAGGTCCCTGCTCTTCTGTAGGCAGTAAGCCACCATCAATAGCACTTAGCAAATCGTCATTTTGGGGCTCTTTCTCCTCATCAGAAGAGGCAGAATCTGCCCCACCAAAAAGACTGAGGGCATCATCCTCGCCAGCACGTAAGCTTGAGCTAGGATTGCTGGATGCAAGCATTGCTGCCTCTGCAGCTGGGGAAATGGCTATCTCTGTAGCCTTGGACTGTGCATTCACTGATGGAAGTGAGTTTGTTTTCCAGGAAACTAAATCATTGGAATCATTGTCTGGTGTTACGCTTATGTGAGTAGTAGTTCTCAGGTGTTTAGCCTCCATCAAACTAGTGTCAACTGCGACAGTAGCTGCCCCTTTGCAACTATGCCTCTCCTCAAAAAGGGTCGCAATATGCCTACTATTTGTAGTAACAGTGGACTGCAAATCTCTTAAAGTCGTGACAAGTTCGCTTGTCGACACTGCAATAGACTGTTCAGTAACAACAGCTGGGGTGTCCTCAATGGGTGGTAAACAGAGAGCCCACCAGTTCAGAATTCATATTATAAGTAATTGCAACAAAAAGGATAAAACCAAGCTACTTAGCCTTTACTCCTGAAAGGTGAAAACTGAAGTAGAGCAAAGAACCACATCGATCAGCTGGGTACAACTAGATTGGAAAGGTCCTTCGTGCAAAAAATGAGCCCTGGCTGGCACGAGATCAAGCACAACTGGTTGGGACATGCACGGCACTTTCTCTCGTACAACTTCATAACGACAAAGGCTGATGACAAAATAGAATTTTTATCAACCAAATATAGAGTGATATTAGCCTGCTTAATTTTTGTTCTGTCTTTACCAACACATTGACCTTACCAATGTTGCAAACTAGCAAATGGACGTAGTACACCTGTGAGGACGGGCGAGCGACAAGACATGAAACAAGGATAAAACTCGAATCGATCGGGGACGCAATATTTAGTATCTTTAACCAGATGTCAAAGAAATGGGCAAATTGTTCTACAAACAACAAGAGGTGAACATACAAAGGCTTAGAGAGGTACAAGATTAAAATGATCTAGACTAGAATACATATTGATGAGATAAAAAGGTGTATTTAGAACTAAGATGAACTAATTACGGGTGGAAAGTGGGTTTCTAAATACTGACGATCACTTCTAGGTAGCCATATTTGTTTACAAGTAGAGGGCCTCATTCCTTAGGTAATCGCATCATTTACATTCATAGTAAACATCGATTTCAGCCATACTGCGATGGTAGCGATCCAGGATAACAAGGAATACAAGAACTTGACTAGAATAAAATAGAACAACAAGTGCTAAGATATAACTAGGGAAACAACAAGGCTAAGGAAATTAGGAAGAAAATACAAGTTACCTAATGGCAATAGTGAAACTACGTCGTTCTTCAAGAATGGTCGACTAGAATCAAGTGAATGATCGGTCTTCTAATAGAACATTCAGTACGAGCCCGTAACTCAACTTTACTATACTGTCAAAGCTGCAGGATACAGAGTCTTTAATAGGGAATGCAAGTAATTGCAACATGAAAAGAAATATGGGAGATATGGGAAGAATGTCAATAAAGATTGGGTAAATGAATACCCGAGACCTGATTTAGCGATGGATTTCTACAATACAAAGTATGTGCATAAAGTGTTAGGAAGTCTTTCTTGTTTCATTGCAATCAAATAGTCTTGAGCAAAGTAACTATGTAGCCGCTTAAGCAATGCCAGATTGCACTGTACGTTGCGTACTTAATTACGATAATTACTGTAACATTACTCAATTACAAAATACTAAAACACACGGAAATTGTGACAGGACAGAAATAGAATAATTGCACAATGTATCCATTACTTGCGTGAAGAG